>JAKSZT010054294.1:152517-175797 GCA_026826555.1 Tolypeutes matacus | reverse complement strand
CCTACCCAATGGGAAAAAATATTCGGCAACCATATATCTGATAGGAGCCTAATATCCTGCATATATAAAGAAATCCTTCACCTTGAAAATAAAAGGACAAACAACCCATTTAAAAAATGGGCAAGTGACTTGAAAAGACACTTCTCCATGGAAGAAATACAAATGGCTAAAAAGCACATGAAAAAATGCTCAAAATCACTTGCTATCAGGGAAATGCAAATCAAAACTACAATGAGATACCACCTTACACCCATCAGAATGGCAGCTATTAAAATACAGAGACACTAAATGTTGGAGAAGATGTGGAGGAATAGGAACCCTCATCCACTGCTGGTGGGACTGCGGAATGTTCCAGCCACTGTGGAGGACATTTTGGCGGTTCCTCAGAAAACTAGCAATAGATCTTCCGTATGATCCAGCAATTCCACTGCTGGGTATATACCCAGAAGAACTGAAAACAAAAACACAAACAGATATATGCACACCAATGTTCATAGAGGCATTGTTCACCATTGCCAATAGTTGGAATCAGCCCCGGTGTCCATCAACAGACGAATGGATAAACAAAATGTGGTACATACATACAATGGAATATTACTCAGTTGTAAGAAGGAAAGTGCTAACACATGGAATAACGTGGATGAATCTTGAAGACCTTATGTTGAGTGAAGCAAGCCAGGCACTGAAGGATGAACAGCATATGACCTCACTGATCTGAACTGAGGAAATTGAGCAGTCTCTGAGAACCATTGTCTGAAAAATAGGTTAACAAATGAGAGTAAGAGAAGAGCAGGCTTTGAGCCATCACCCATATGGACATAATCTATGGTAAAGGGATAGAGTGTGGTTGCATGTTGGGGTATGGGGCAGATGAGTGGTGGTGTTCCTGGGTTTGGAGATGCAGCACTAGGGTGTGAGTGGATTAGGAAGGGCAGGTTCAAATCCCCAAGGCATGTAACTATGAATCTTGACACTCCATGGGTAGGGAAAGGGTGGTATCATGGGCCCTGGGAGGCTGGGGGGAAGGGAACAGTCAAGATCTAATGGCGTGTTTGGTTATGGGGAAGGTTTTTCATTACCTTACAGTAATGGACACAGGACATGGTAAATATCATCAAAAGTATTAAACTGTATCATCTAAATTGTAAACTATACAATAAATCATTGACAATGTTTAATTGCTGTATTTTGCTATCTGTATAACAGTTATAACAATGTTAACATTAAAAAAAATAGGGGGGTCAGTATGGGGTGGGGAAGTTTGGGTGGTTTGGTATCTGGGAGTCTCCAGCACTCCGTATGTGACTTTGCTGTGACCTAAAACTTCTTTGGAAATCAAATGAAAAATTGGGAGACAATGGGGATTGAGAGGGGGAAGGTGTCACGGCACACCAGACATCCGATAACACAATGATAAAAGTAAGGAAAGAGAAAAAGGAGAGAAAGAAAAAATAATGAATATATATATATATATATTTTTTTTTAAAGGCATTTCCTTTGCCTTTTTACCCATTTTCTGATTGTCCCAATCTGCTAATTACATTTTATATTGTTTTGTTTTTTGTCTGATTATTTGTTTTTTTTTTTCTTTTCTTTTTTTTTTTCCCTGAGTTTCCATATGTTTGTCTCTTGCATGTAAGCTTATCATACTTGTTTCTTTTTCCTAGTAAGTGCATTTTATTATTTTATGGACTACATGTTCATGGAGGATTTGGATCACTGAAGGGTTATAATGGGTACTGCAGGGGATTATTGGAGGGGGGTGTCTGGGAGGGGGGTTTCATGGGAATTAGTTCATCTGAATATACATGAAAGATATACAAAATCGATCAAAAGATAAAAAAAGATGGGGCATGGTCACGATGGATGGATAATCACACAATAAATGAGGGAATCTGAATTCATAGCCTGGAGAGCTCTGCCACAGTCTCCAAGGGAGCAGCAATAGTTTCTGAGTGCAGGGACACTGTCTGTCAAAAGAGGATGACCCAATGATTGTTCTTTTTATTGATGACTACCCTTGTGAGTCTTTGCTCTTGTAACTGAGACTTAGCCTGCAGTTGTGGGGTGCCTAAGGGTTGCCACCTGAGAGCCTCCTTGTTGTTCAAATGTGGCCTCTCTCTAAGCCAAACTCAGCATATGATCGCATTACCTTACCCCCTATGTGGACAAGCCTCCCTGGCAATGAGGGATTAATACCAAGTGCCAACTGGCAACACAACTGGAAAAAGACTTTGAATTAAAGGGGGAAAAGGTAAAGACAAATTAGTTCAACGGGCTAAGAGACTTCAAAGAGAGCCAGGAGGTTATCCTAGAGGTGACTCTTACGCACACCTCAGTAGGAGCTCATAGAACATCTAAGTGCCTATCGCCCCACATAGATGGGCTCCTGAGAGCTCTGGAGACACCCAGGTCCTATATAAGTGGGGTTAGACCCAGAATTTGATGCCTTATCAGTGAGCTCTATTTTGGAATCTGTGCTCCTGAGAGTGACAGAATTGAACTCAAATAAGTCCTCCCTGCACATGGTTCATCAGTCCCTTCTATTCAAACCTATATGTGATGCTGAAGTTTTTAGGTATACTTCCAGAAACTGGAGCCTCTGGCCTACCTATGTGCCAGGGGTGCATGGAATCTCGGTGGAGCTGCAACTCCTACCCTACAGCTCAATGGACTCATCCAAGTCATCTGGTGAGGAGACAACGATGGGCAATGGCCATCCCAGGGAATGGAGAGGGCCTGTATCTGCAGGCAGGATCATCCCACCCACCATATCCATGGGATACAAGCCCTCTCTCACTTGGAGGTGGAGTGGACATCACCATCCCAGTCCCCTCAGGATTGGGGGAAGAACTATGGACTAGAATGGACTTGATGGTATTTTGTTGTTCACATATGTGATTCTAGCAATGGAAGAAATTATAACAATGAGGTGGAGCCAGTGGCCACTAGACACTTTTGGGGCAGGGAGGGGATGAGCAGTTGAAATACAGGGGCTCCTTTGGGATTTGGAGGTTGTCCTGAGTACCTTTGTGGCAACGGATGTAGGTCATTCTAAAATAGCACATACCATAAGAACTGTGTGGGAGAGAGTGTTATCTACAGGGTGAACTGTGGTCTATGGTTAGTGGCAAGGCCCCAGGATGTGTAAGACCATTGAGGGTGGTGGGCCACACTTGTGGGAGATGTTTGTGTGGGATGTGGTGGGAGGTGTGGGAGATGGGCAACATGGGAAACCCAGTGGGTTCCGTGTAAAATTTTGGGTACCTAAGCACCTCTTAAAATATATATATATTTATATATATACATAAATAACATTTTTGTAAGCAAATGCACATATATGCATATGTATTTATATATCATTTTGCAAATGTTGGTGTGTATTGTGAAAATTTTTATTTTTACCCACAATAAAAAAAAAAAAGATAGCATGAGAAAAAAATACATATAATATCCCTTGCAAATATAGATGAAAAAATGCCATCAAAATTAATTCAACAATACAATGAAATAATTATACAACATGATGAAGTGGGATTTGTTCCCCGAATGCAAAGATGGTTCAACATAAGAACATCAGTTAATATAATAGACTCCATTATCATAATGAAGGGGAAAAATATGATTATCTCATTTGATGAAGAAAACTCATTTTACAAATCCAGCATATCTTGTTAATTAAAACACTTAATAAAGTAGGAAGAGAAGGAAACTTCCTCAGAATGATAAAGCCATATTAAAAAAGAACAGCAACAAAAAAACACTAACATCATTCTCCATAGTGAAAGACTGAAAGCTTTTTCTCTAAGAACAGGAACAATACAAGGATTCTCACTGTCACTACTGTTAATCAATGGTTCTGGAAGTTCTAGCCAGAGCAATTCGGCAGGAAAAAATAGTAAAAGTCATCCAAATTGGAAAAGAAGTGAAACTTTTCTTCTTGGCAGACATTATAATCCTATATAGAGAAAGGCTTGAAAAATCCACAACAGAATTGTTATAATTCATAAATGAATTCAGCAAAGTGGTGGGTTACAAGATCCACATGTGACAATTGATATTTTTTCTACTCAATCTGTAGAAACAATGAAGTTAAAATTCCAGTTACAATACCAACTAAAAGAATCAAATATCTAGGAATAAATCGAACTAATGACATAAATACTTAAACATGGAAAATTATAAAACATTACTGAAAGAAATCAAAGAAGACCTAAATAAATGGATTGGTATTTGTATTTATTGATGGGAAAACTAAGTATTCTTAAGATGTCACTTTTACCCAAAGTGATATTCAGACCCAATGCAACCCTAACCAGTATTCTAACAGCCTTCTCAGCAGAAATGTATAAACAAATATTTAAATACATATGGAAGAGTAAGGGACCCCAAATAGCCAAAGCCATATTGACAAAGAAGTATTCATTTGGAGGACTCATCCTTTCCCAACATAAATTTTACTAAAAGGCCACAATAAAGAAAATGGCATGATACTGGCAGAAGGAAATACATATAAACCATAGGAATTGAATTGAGTGCTTAGAAATCAACCCTCACCTTTATGAACAAGTGATTTTTAACAAGGATGCTTAGTCAACTCAATTGGGAAAGAGTTTGAAAGGATGTTGAGAAATAGGACCATTCATTCATTGTTGATAGGAAAGTAATATGATGCAGCCACTGTGGAAAACAATTTGGCAGTTTCTCAGAAAGTTAAGTATAGAATTTACATATGACCTGGCAGTCACCCATGTAGTTATACACCCCAAAGAGTCCAAAGTGGATGCTTGAACAGATATTTGCAAACTGACATTCATAGTAGCATTATTCACAGTTGCCAAAAGTTGGAAGAGATCCAAATGTCTATCAAATAATTAATGGCTTTGCAAAATAGCTATATATACATATATATATGTATCAAAATGGAATATTATTTGGCCTTAATAATTGATGAAATACTGATACATACAACAAAATTCATGAAGCTTGAAGACATCAGACTCAGTGAAATTAGCAAAATATAAAAGGCCAAAATTATATGATGTAACTAATATGAAATGATTAGTATGAGCAAATTCATGGAGTCAGAAAGTAGTACATAGATTGCAAGTAGCCAATGTGGGAATGTAAAATGTGAGTTAATGTTCAAATTGTATAGTTTCTATTTTGGGCGATGGAAATTTTTGGTAATGGATGGATGGTGTGGCTAAAGGGGAAATTTAGGGTTACATATAATTTCATTTACATATTCATAATTACATACTGCTTTTATTAGAGAAGTTTGTAAGTTTACAGAGCAATCATGAATAAAGTACAGGATTCCCATATACCACTCTATTATTTACAACTTGCATTGAAGTGGAACCTTTGTTATGGTTGATGGTATCACATTTTCATAATTGTACTAACTATAGTTGTGTTTCAAATTATGAGTTACTGTTTGTGTAGTGCAGTTCTATGTTTGTTTGTTTTTTTTCATTTTATTCTATTTAATCATAAATATAACAAATCAGTGAACCATAATAAAAAGCAATGGGGTATGATTGATAGTGAAATTTTAATAATATTCTTTCATCAACTATAAGAAATATACCAAACTAAATCATGGTGTTAATAATGGGGCAGGGTATATGGGAACTCTATATTGTGCATAAGTTTTTCAGTAAATCTATACCTTCTTTAATTCTCTAATAAAGGTAAAAGAGATATTCCCTAATGTTTGGTGATTTCTTCTTTTACCCATTGGTTGTTTAATAATGTACTGAGTAATTGCCACATATATGAACTTTTCCAGTTTTACTTCTGTTATGATTTCTAGCTTTAGTCAATTGTTACCTCATAACATACTTTGTATGATTTCAATATTTTTAAATTTATTAAGATATGATCTGTGGCCTAACAAATGGTTTATCCTATAAAATGTGTCAAGTGCACTTGAGAAGAAGATATATTCTGCAGTTAGTGGGTGAAATGTTCTATATATTCCACTAAGTTGATTTTTAATAGTCTTGGTTAATTCCTGTATTTTGTCATTGATCTTCTGTTTAGATACACTATTAAATATTGTAATAGGTGTATTGAAGTCTCCAATTATTATTGTAGAACTGTCAATTTCTCCCTTCAATTACATCCATTTTTCTTCATATATTTTAGGGATCTATTGTGAGGTGCATATTTGTTTATAATCATTGTATCTTTGTGTTGGATAAAAAATATAAAACATCCTTGCTTGTTTCAAAATATTTTATGACAAAGTCATTTTGCCTGTCAGTAATACAGTCACTGTAGCTTTATTTTGATTACTGATTTCAAGGAACATAATTTTTTGCCCTTTTACTTTCAATCTTTTTGTGTCTTTTTACCTAAAATGTGTCTCTTGTAGAAAGCATATAGATATATCATGCTTTTTCATCCTAATCTGCCAATCACTGCTTTTTAATTGGGAATTTAATCCACTGGCATTAAAATAATAACTGAGAAGGAAATTACCTCTGCCATTCAGCCATGTGATTTCTGTGTCTTGTATTTATTTTGTTCCTCAATTACTTCTTTCAGCTCACTGATCCTTTCTTCTGCCTGTTCAAATCTACTATTCAATCCTTCTAATGAGTGTTCCATTGCAATTTCTGAACTTTGCAGCACCAAAATTTCTGTTTGGTTCTTTTCCTGAGATATCCCTCTGCTTATTTTTTCAAGACAATAGTTTCCTAATTTCCTTTAGTTCAGTTTCTAAAGATTCCTTTAACTCATTGAAAATACTTAAGATGGTCAATTTAATAGTTCCAATGTATGATTTCCCTGAGGGATGGTTTCTAGTAAATTAATTATGTTTCCTGTGAATAGTCCGTAGTTTCCTGTTTCTCTGCTGGTTTTGTAATTTTTGTTGAGAATTGGACATTCTGAATATTATGTTAGTGCTATTGAAACTTAATTCTTCCACTTCTCTGGGATAGCACATTTTTGTTATTGTTTTTGAAGTCTGCAGCCATCAGTTTGTGACTTTGCCAATTTGTTTTTGCTCACAAATAGGGTTGGAAAGAGCAAATAGAAAAACAAGTGTGCTGCCCCTTTATGACTCTTCAGCCACTTTTCCTGGAAGGGGATAGAGAAAATGTATGCCTTCAAAGCTGGTCCCACCCAGCCATCTAAAGTAGATGATCAACCATCCCAGAATCCTCAGGATTGATGAATAAAATATGGGCTAGAGAGGACTTATTGGTATTCTACTATAGACTTCTGATTCTAGCAATGGAAGAAATTATATCATTGATGTGGAGACAGTGGACACTGGAGGTGCTGAAGTCATGGAGAGGGAAAAAAAAAGATATAATTTAGGGGCATTTTCAGTACTTGGAATAGACTTAAATGACATTGTAATGACAGATACAGGCCATTATATGTCCTGCTATAACCTACAGAATTGAGTGAGAGAGAGTATAAACTACAATGTATAATAATCCATGTTTACTGGCAATGTTCCAAAATGTGTTCATCAATTGCAATGAATGTACTACACTAATGAAAGAAGTTGTTAATGTGTGGAAAAGTGGGAGGTCTGGAGAGTGGGGCATATGAGAATCCCTTATAGTTTTCTTATGTAACATTTTATGTAATCTAAGTATCTTTTAAAAATAAATAAAAAATATATTAAAAAGAAATAAAGTAGATGACCAAAAGCAGTAGATGTTGATCAGTTCACACGACACAGAATTTTGAGAACCAGGTTTTTATACTCCAATGTGGCACTGGCCAGCAGCAACAGGAGCTAGGAATGCACCCACATGGCTAAAGGGTTCATGGTGGTGCCCACTGCACAGAGAGTAAAATTCACTGACATTTACTGTAATGTACCATCTTCTTCTCCAGCTATTCTTGGATTCTTCACAGTGTTCCACTATACTCCCGCACTTCAAAATAGTTAACACAGATGTATCCTGTTAGTTCAATAGTTGTTATAATGGATTGACTCATGGAGCTTTCTACTCCACTATCTTCCCTCAATAGTCTCTCTGACAATTTTTGATGGTGAGCTATAGAAACTCCAGCTGTTATTTTGAATTTCCTATTTCTCCCTTAATACAGCCGTGGTACCTCATGATTAAAGTTGTGGTTCTAAAGCAGAACCTGGTGTGAGTACTGGCAGTGCCACTTCCCAACTGTGAGGTATTGGGAAGATGTGCTGCTTATTTTCCTCTCAATTTCTTCATCTAGAAAACAGAGATAAGTGTGATGAAAGTGCATGCAGTACTGGCATGTGACAGGGCCATTGTAAGTTACTGAGTAAGTTAGATATGTTTAAATTCTAGTTGGGAACTTTAAGGACTTCTTCCTGCTGGAATGAATGCTTCAACCTGTCTTCACCACTGTCTGGAGCCTGGATTACTACAGGAGACACAGTAGGGAGGCCACAACAATTGTTGAATGAAGACAGTTTCTCAGTACCTGACTAAAGTAGCGCAGAAAATGTGAGGCAAGTTGGAAACAAACACTATTAGCTGTTCTTATGTCAGTTTAATTCTTAAGTCTTCTTAAGGTGCCAAAACAAAGGTGAACCAAAAGGCTTCAAACTGATTCAAGAGGTTTTTTTTTTTGACATGGGTTGATCTGTTCACAGAAGCCAGGTAGGGGAGGTAAGTAGGGGTCTTGTACAGAACTAAAAGTATCCAGGAACTGTGGGACAGGGAGAAGCAGACTCCAGGCAAGCAGACCTCAGAGTTCAGGGAGAGGCTCAACTGTGAATGGACCTTGGGTCAAGTTTTATATGGATGAAGCCATCCCATTCACCTGCCATCCATTGAGGGATATCTGGTGGCTCACAGAGCTGAGGTATACAGAACATCCTCAGATTCTATCCCATTCTCCATGTTGTTAAGCAATATCTCAAATTGGTGTCTTCCATCTACTCACCTCACAAATATGTCATGGGACTGGACAAAGAGGGTGTTATGCCTGCATGGACCCTTTGGGAAATGCTGCTGTGTTTGGGTTGTGTGGGCAAAACCTGATGTGGAATCCTGTATGTGCACAGACCTAAGAAGAGGAGTGAGAGATAGCAACTTCATATTTCTACAACTCACTGCAGACTGCAAGTGCCTGGTGGCAGAACATAATCTGGCCCATTTGGAATCTTCATTTGTCACCTGAATGACACCTGAGTTTGAGGGTTGACTCTTGGGAGTATATCTGGTCTTTAGGGCTCCAGCCCAGTTAGTATGCATCCTCAGTGGGGTGGAGACATGCAGCTCTTGTTCTGACCCTTCCTCACAGCCCCGCTTCTCATCCTCTCTTTTCCATTCCCCCTTATCTACTCCTTCCATGTTTTATGCATCCTTTCTCATGTGGGATCAATGTGGGGAGTCCCTTGCAGCTACTGCTGAGGCAGAGACAAAGGTCTGAGACCAGAGCCCAGACAGAAAGCACCCCTTACCTCTGAGGCCCTCCCTCTGGGTACCTGCCTACTTCAATGGTGGCAGAGCAACATTCAATTCTGGTCTGTCCTGGGAGATCCTTCTGTTTCTTGCTCCATTTCCCTCTCCACATTTTCACCTTTGCCTTTCAGGTACTAATACCCCACTGGTGTAACCTTTATGCCAACCCCTTTCCCTGCTTTTCTGTCTCCTAACCCATGACCTCCTGATCTTGCTGGGTGTTCTCATTTTTCCCTCCCTTGTGTGCACATCACTTTCCCCTCAACCTAGCCTCCACTGGGATGATTGCCAGCTCATCAATCACAGACCAAGTGCACAAATTGAGCCCTAAACATGGTGCATTCCACAGGGAGAGATGGGGAGACACAGGCTGGATCCTCTAGTCTTTTGACCTTCCCACTGCCTTATAAATAGTCCTTTTCAAGAGAACATTCCTTCCTGCTACTGTCATCATGCAGATCATCTCCCTTCTGGACCAAGGTCCACTTTCCTGGTCTCCTCTTTGCAGACTGAGCACGGGGTGCCCACAGTCTGTATTCTATACAGGCTGTGCTTGGACAAGGCAACACTGAATTAAGTATTGCTCTTTGGGAATAACCTGCTCCTTGCAAACATGAAGCCCTATGGGGAAAAGAGATCATTGCACTATTGTGAGGATCCTTCCAGACATAGGACAAATCTTTGACTATACTAGGTGTACAGCAAAATTTTATTAACCAACTCCTATACATAATGAGGCTTATATGGTATGGTGACATATTGGAGGTCTTGGGATAACCTTGAAATCAGAGTGGCAGGGACTTCATCACTCACTAATTATTTTAATAAATCAATATCATCTCCTAGAAAATAGTCTGTTCATTCTGGATGTAGAGAAATAACTGAAGATTTTAATTGTAATCAATGAAAAACTAGGTATACAATTTAATTTTGATTGCACAACAAGAATATGCTAATTACAGTCTTTAATTTTTATTTAAAAATTTGAAGATTTCATTTTTAGGTCACAGATAACCACTGAGTTGTAAAATTATGTAAAAGAAATCATAATTTTACTTTGTGAATAAAGAGGTTTCCCATGCCTGACAAGGTACAGTTAAATCTGTCTTGAATCTTTTTCATTGTTGATGACATATCATTACCAACCATGAGCTATAGAAGACTTTTACCTTTACAGAATTTTCAGGAAAGATGGCACAAAAATGGATGATTCTCTTAACTTTTTAGCTTTATTATATCTAAGCTATTGTGTCTTTCCCAGACAAAAAACAATATAGTAAATTGTAGGATGCAAAACTTTTAATTTTGAAGTCATATAAAAAATCATGTTATTTAGAGTAAAAATATTTGTATTTGATGATTTAAATGTCTGTATTTAAGGAAATTGCATGAAATTTCACATTTTTAAGTAGTTTTAATAGGATTTTATCTTAGCTATGAAATGTGTTAGAAATAACTAAAACAAACAAACAACCACCTGAAAGCTTTTATCAACCCATTTCTTTATAACAGACTTCGTGTGGTGTTATCACAATATCTAAACTGCAGTACACTGTTAATGGTTGATGTCTACACTGCAGTCTTCTGTGGTTGAGAAACTACAAAAACGAGGTTTTTAAGTGGGCAATTTCACAGTCTTAGCACTTGTGTATAGAACTTGTAATTGTTAAACAAAATATTCTCCTCTTATATCTCTGTTCTACAGTCACTTGAAAGATCTCAAAACATTGGCAAAGATTGCTAATAATTCATACCCTCTTGGTTTTTCAGGGATCCTCCAAACCTTTATGAGGATATTTTTCCATTTTTTATAAATACCTAAATTTGAGGCATTCACTTTTGTAACCGCAGATATGCCTTACATTCATGTGTACTTCATGAGTATTTGAAGTTGCTGCTCAGTGCCAAAGTGTCTACTGTACATATGTCTGTGGTATCTGTTAAAAGTAGTCTAACAATTCAGCAAGTTGGTAAATAGAAATAGAAATGAAAATTGGCACTACTGACTGGGGGAACTTTTATTATAGGACCACCATTTAGGTGAGACATTTTCATCCATTTCCTCATAGGTGCTCCCTCAGAACTAATCTCCCTACTTCCACTCTTCATTTTTTCTTTCCTCTTATCCCTCCAAAGCTGTGTGATGAATGAGTGGGAAGGATGTGCATTTTGATGCACTTAAAGTCTTGGTGATTACATTTATTGAGCTACCTCATCCATTAATCTAAAAGGCCACACATCAATAGTTCATGTTCAAGAAATAGCTCCCAGGTAGACTAGGCAATCATTTAACTCTTAGGGTGAGCATATTGAAAACATTCAGAAACCATTCACAGAAGAAACAAGTCCTTATGTTTCTTCATAAAACTGATTTCTTTAAAAAAAAAAAAAAAACATACAGGAGATTTTTCTGTTCCATTATAAGACTACTAAGAGATGGAAAATACTGTAGTCTGCTATTTCATCTACAGAAAGATTACATACACACTGAGCTGTGAAAGACTGAAACTGAAAAAACAACTATCCTAATTGAGGTACCCTCATTCCATTTGAGACTGTAGTATACCCCCAAAAAATAAACATAAAAAATTTGTTGAAATTGGTTTGAATGTATAGTCTATTCTGTTTGTAAAACATTTTATATTTATGTTAATGGGCTTTTGTTGTTAATACTGTTAAGTTTTGTGTATTTCAGAGAAAAAATGTATATTAATATTAAAAACATTTAATGAGCAAAAATAAGTAAATAAATTTTTAAAATTGTATAAATTCTTGAGTCATTGAAATCCCATTGCATTAGCTATCATGTGAAGTATTTAATTGTCATTCAGAGATTTAAAATATGCATTTATTGATAGAGTTGTAAGACATTATGATATTTTGAAAATTATAGGGAAACTAATGGTTATTTTTTACAAAGTTGGGAACCTCTCTAAATTAATAATGGCCCACAACTTGCTTGCTTTACAATGAAAAGTTTTTTGCCACATTGTCTGCATTTAGTTACAAGAAGAATTGTTAACTTTTCCTAGTCTATATTTTTTTCACACATCCACATACTGGGGACATTGTAAGGAGACAACCAGCAGATACCCAGTTGACCATTTATGAACCTTTCAGTCATGCATGGGAGGCAGCTGGCTGTGATGAGCTCACTGTACCAAGCAGCCAACACTATGTCTGATTCTTCCTGAGGATCTGAGTGCTGCCTGAACCAGAGCTGGAGTTTACCCTGCTGAGGAGCTGGGGGCTGGAGCTGGCTTGCATATGCAAACCCTCACTCCTCTTTGGACTCTTGATGCTGCGTGTGAATGGGCCTAAAGGTCAGTTTGGTTTGTCTCTCAGAGACTGTGGACACTTGTCATATTGTTGAACCTTTAAACTTGAGTGATTAAATCTCATCTTATCAAGGCCAAGTTAAGTCATGTTGAGAGCATGAATCTTTGATAGGATATTATAAGAAGGGCACTTTATCTCTGGAGTCTTCCTCCAAAACCCATAACCCTTGTATTATCACAAGAAGACATCACACAAATCCCCACTGAGGGGCCTCCTACAAAGCTACTGACCAGTCCTCCTCAAATGGTCAAGGTCAACAAATGAGGACAGTCTGAGAAACCCTCAGTACCAAGTAGAGCCCAAGGAGGTATGATATCTAAATCTCTTGTGGTGATGGGGGTGGATGACGAGACAGAAATGGGACACTCCGGAAAAACAAGGAAATCTGAATAAATGGAGGACTTTAGTTAATAATGTATCAACACTGGTTCTTTAATTGGGACAAGTGTTCTAAACTGATGCAGCATGTTATCTAGAGGGGACTGGGTGTGGAGTTCACAGGACCACTCTTTACTACCTTCCCATATTTCTATAAACCTACAACTACTGTAAGGAAATAATTAGATTTAAGTAGAACATCACTGTCAGCTTTCTACACAGGCCCTTGGCTGGTTATCACAGGAAGCACATACTATCCAGAAATTTGGGCTAAAAAACCACAGAAGCTCTCCTGCCAGAATCAGTTCAATGGGGCAAAGGGCTTGCCCCCAGCTACTGTCATGGGACCCCTCCTCATGACCTAGAACCCTGGCCTGACCCTGTCCCCACTGCAAGTCTTGCCTCTGCTCCTACTTGGAGACTGCACCCTCAAGCCTTCTGTTTACCTCTGGCTTGGGATAATTGCTCCCTGAGGGCCACTCATGCTCCTTAGCCCTTGGTGCTACCCAGTGACCCTGTAAGGTCTACTCAGAGCTGGCTTCCACTTAAAGTTCAGCCACAAACAAAGAAAGCACCAAATAGGAGGATTCAGGTTTTCTAAACCCCACAGTTTCATATCCTTTTTAATCAGGGTAAGGATATTGTTTATCTTTCATGAAAATGTTAATTGCTTCAAGTTAGAAAGGAAGCAATTTGAGGCCCATCCTTTATAACCCTTGATGTTTGAACTATCTTTCTTCATTTTACATTCAATGTTTCTGAAAAGAGCTATTTAGTTTAGCCCTGACCATTCCTACTTGGAAAACATGTCCCTGTCATCACTTTCTTCATCTTTTACTTTCATTTTGAAATGCTGAAGTGCTATGAGACTTTCAGACCTCTTTGGCCATGTTAACCCCAGCCCCATCTGTATAACAGATTGGTATGAAAGGAAAACTGTGCCCATAGTTTTGATCTCTAAAAGGGGTCATGAGCTTTAACATAGATGTTCTAACTCCATGAAGAGGAGGTAACTGACTCAGCTCACTGTAAGCCTTGGCCAGGAGGTATTATAGTGAACATATGGATGTGCAGGCAGTGTGCACCCTGGGCATTAGTGGTGGACAACAGCTTGCAACAGCCAGAGGAGAGTTTGTTCAAATGTGCCTTCATGAGGATGGTCTCATGCATTGTGGAGAAGAGTGTGTATGGCAGTGGTTATGACATGGATTTCAGCTGACCCTCAGATGTGAGAACCCCAGGATTGAGGAAGCTCTACTCTCTACTGCTGGACCATTAGCAACTCAATTCTACAGGCATGCAACCTGGGCTTTGGTCAGCAGCCTGTGCTCTTCTTGGCCATTGTAAGGGTCGGGTGGCAGAGGGTGAGTAGAGTTAAAAAAACGTAGTCAGCACTGTCATAGAACCCCAAATGGGCCTGTTCCAGCACTCCACCCACTAGTGTTCACAGCAAAGTAGATAGTTTTGCAAATCTGCAGCAACTCTGTTCAAGTGACACTGGGGAAAGACCAGCCCACTAGTTAGGATGCACTCACATTGACAGCTCTTGTTCTCCTTGTTACCCACCTGGAATCTCCATTGTTGGTGCTCAGACCCAAATTCTACCCTGGATTGCATGGGCCATGGGTGTGCAGGGCAGAGGGAAGGTGAGGGAAATGTTCACCTTGGTTTTGATAGATATGTGGATCCTTGGAACCAAAGTGGGGAGCTTAAGGAAGATTGTCTTCTCACATGATCTGGGCCCTATCTTGCCTGAGGTCAGTAATGAGTTGCAGGACCGGTGTGCAAGATCAAGGGTCTCACAGTCCAGGGATCTGTGTAGGCCCAGGGTCAGGCAAAACCTGGATCTGTGCCTTTCTTTGCTGTATCGCCACACCCTGACACACACTGGCATTTAAAGAAGGAACAGTTTTCCTACTTAGCCCAAGATAACATGGATGGGGTTAGAGCCCAGAGTCAGGCTCCTCCTGGTAACAGTATCCAGCTGCTCAGAGAGCAGCCCTGGATGACTATGAGCCTGCATGCCCCACACTCTGAGGGAGCAGCCAGTACAGGAAAATGCAGAGTTGGGCAGTAATGGTTTTGAGTAAAGGGCCTGCTGCCAGGTTAAAGCACAGTTGTGCACTGAGAGTGCCCCCTACCTCCTCTGAGCCTGGCAGCTGCCCCCCAAGACTCAGACTGCTCTGACACCCCCAACCATTTCCCATGCTGCATCCCTATCTGCTGGTCCCATCAGGACACCCAAACTCCCCAACTGACATGATCATTCGCCCCACCCCATTCTCTTCAAAGTAGAATTCCATCCAACTTTGAGCCAATCTTTTCCATGTAGCTTCACCGAATTGCCAACTGAATTGGCTTTTCCTTTTTTGGGAATTCTGAGGCATGGAGTCTGCTTTTCTGCATGGCTGGATGTGTTTATCTTCTACATCACACTCACAGAGGAGCATAACACATATGCTCTGTCAGACATCTCCCAGTAGCTTTCATGTGTCAGGATAATGTAGGAAATGTTCACAATTAAAGTGAAAATTGCACTTTCTGTGGTAATTACTGAACAACACAAGCCCAACCATACACAGGAAGGAGATGTTGAAATGGGGAGGGGAATATGTGGGGCTGGAAGGGGTTATAGGGTGATCCAAAAGGGAGAGTTAATCCTCTGATTGTTCCCCTTAGTGCAGAGACCTACTTCAACATCATAACCATG
Organism: Tolypeutes matacus; assembly: GCA_026826555.1. Lineage (NCBI taxonomy): Eukaryota > Metazoa > Chordata > Mammalia > Cingulata > Chlamyphoridae > Tolypeutes > Tolypeutes matacus. The sequence goes on along the minus strand of JAKSZT010054294.1, from coordinate 159,942 downwards.
TGTTTCCTATGGCACAGGTACCACCACAAACATCCCTGTAGAGTCTTAGCAAGACTGGCATGCAGAGAGGACACATCAGTACCTCTTCTGCCCATGTGGTTTTTGCATTCTAGAACTCCTGGGAGAGTCTCACCCAATTAATGACAGCAAACAACCACATGGCTGTGGTAGAGTTTGTCCTGCAGGGCTTCTCACAAAACCCCCAACTCCAGGGTTTTTTCACTGCTACTTTCCTTCTCCTTTACCTGATGGATTTTGCAGGTTACTGTCTCATCTTCAGGGATATCTTCTTGAATCCAGCCCTCCACACACTGATGTACTTCATTCTCACCAACTTGGCCATTGTAGACATTATCTGAACATCCACCATTCTCCCCAAGTTGCTGGAGAACCTGGTGGGCAAGGGCAACACCATCTCTTATGGAGGCTGCATGACCCAGCTCTTCTTCCTGACATGCATTGTGGGGGCCGAGCTGTTGCTGCTCACCATCATAGCCTATGACCACTATGTGGCCATCTTTCAGCCCCTGCACAATCACACAGTGATGAGCAAGCACCTCTGTGTCCTGATGGCAGGCAGTATGTGGGTGATCAGTGGGGTCAACAGTTCCTTGCAAACCTGCTTAATGGCATGGCTAACTTCCTGTGTCTCCAAAAAGATCCATCACTTCCTGTATAATGTCTCCACAATGCTGTTGCTTGCTTGTGGCCCTAAATACCTGAACAATGTCAGGATCATCATCACAGTTGGTTATTTTGGGGTGGCCAACTTCCTGTTCACCATGGCATCCTATGGCTTCATCTTTGCCAGCATTCTGTGAATCTGAACAGCTGAGGGCAAATGCCAGGCTTTTCCATTTGATCTTCCCACCTTCTGGTGGTCTGTATGCACTATTTCACCCTCAACTACACCTACATCCTTCCAGTGTCTGGTTCCTCCATGGAAAATATGAAAGTGGTCACTGTCATGTATTCAGGAGTCAGCTCCACCCTCAACTCACAAATCTGTTCCCTGTGGAACAAGGATGTAAAAGTGCCACTCAGGAGGGTGCTTGCCACATTTGGTAAATGAAAGGAAATGGTAAAGGTGAATTTTTCTATGAGCTAATTTTAAAAATGACTTTGGGAATAAGGTAGAAATATGGAGGAGTAAATGTGATTCAAATTATAGATTAATGAACTTTTCCCAATGGGAATTGGACAACCTTCTACGTGAATTTTAAGTAATCTTTGCAAGGAGCTAACTGTATGCTCTCAGGGTTTCAGTTAGGGGAAATGCAAGAGGAGAATGAGTGATCTGGAGGAACAGTAGGAGTCCAAGCAAGGTATGCCTTTTGCTCCCTCCCTCTAGTACCTGCTGATGTTTTCACCCACACATGAGCATCAGAGAGCATGGCTGTAGCCTTCACATGTTAGTGCCACTGGCCCCTTCTTTTTGCACAGTGGGGTTCTGGGGTTCTGCAGTGAGGTTCAATAAGCACACTGCTTTGTGCATTTTGAAGTGGAGTTTCTCAATATCCTACTTTGGACAACCTCTCCTGGACCCTGATTCTCTGATCCAATCCTGTAGGCATGAGAGTAACTGTTCTAAGAGCAAGTGGAGCTCAGTGTTTGAGCACCTCCTTCTCATGTATGAGGTCCTGGGTTCCATTTTAGCAACCTGCAGAACAGAGGTGTATTTTAACTTATTTATTTTTTCCTTTCATGACATGAAAACATCATACTTTAACCAAGAATATTTCCTATAGTAAGACAAATTTGTTTTGGTTTTTAATTTGTGTGAAAGTTTCTTCAACATTATTTGTATATACTCAATTCCTTATCAATATTCTCTTCCCCTCCTCCTCCTTCTTCTCCTCCACTCCTTTTTGTCCTTGCAATTATTAAGTCTTATACTGTGCTCCTAGCCTCTTTCTGTGTTCTTCACTGCTTCAACCTAGATTTTCTTCTCTTCTCTTGATAATTGCATTCATGGTCACATCTGAATTTAGCATTATTTGCCAGTGATTATCCAAATTTATAGCTAGAGAATATTCCTCATCTCCAAACCCCAGAATCATTGATATAACTGTCTAGTTAATAGGACATTTAAAATTTTCCCAGGCATACCTTTCAACAGACTAAATGCATGTACTTCATTGTCCTCAAACCCTTCTAGTACTAAGAGTCACAATTGCTGAATAAATTCCTGCTCCTCTTCCTAGTATCTGTATCCAAAGCATACACATATCATATTGATTGAATCAGAACACTCCTTGTGTCTTCAACTTCCCCCATCTCTAACACTCATCTGAAGATGCCACAGCATCCTTACTAGATGACCTGAAACTTCCAACTGGTCTACCAACATGTATTCTTGACTTCCCATGATTAGTTTATGCCCTGTATCCAAAGTTAATAAATCTCACTGAATTTTATAATGGAAGGTTTCAAGCATATAGCAAAGTTGAAAGAATTATACAGTGAACACTTATGTATGTATTATCTAAATTCTATTTTAACTTATTTCTACATTTGTTTTATTACTTATCTACCACTATTCCATCCATCAATTCACCTTGATTTTTATGAATTTTAAACTACATTTCAAACATCTGGATACTTCTCCTTAAATTCTTTATTGAGTTTATCAATAATTAGTGTTCAACTTTTGTTTACAGTTTCTTTCCCCATTTTGGATAAAAATTTTAATGCAATGTATAAGCAATAGATAACATTTTTCTGAGTTTTGACAACTGCATACAGCTGCTAACCCCAAACCTTATCAAGATATAGAATAAAACTTCCACCCCACAAGGTTCCCTCTTGCTGCTAACCAATGAGTCCTCACACCACTCCCTGCTGAAATTAGCACTGTTCTGATATTTTTCCACTGTAGATCAGTTTTGCATGGTCTAGAAATTCATATAAATGGAATTATTGAGTACATGAGGCTACATTCACGTAGCATATTGTTTTTGACATACATTCATTTTGCTCCATGTATCAGTTTGTTCCTTTTAGTTTTTATTTTTTTTATATTCCATTGTATGAATATGCCACATTTTATTCATAAATTCACCTGATGATGGACATTTTTATTTTACTAACTTTTGGTTATTATGAATAAAGCTGCTATGAACATTTATGTACATGTCCTTTTGAAGAAGATTGTTTCTGCTTCTTTTGTGTAAATGACTAGGGATGTAATTGCTGGGTCTTAAGGAATGTGTACGTTTACTTTTATAAGAAACCATTAATTTTTTTCAAAAATGTTTGTACCATTTTACAAACCCTCCAGCAATAAATTGGCATTCTGGTTTTCCACATCCCCATTATCAATTGACATTATACAGAGAAATGTTGATTGGGGAAGAAGTTTTGACTTACAGAAATAAGAGGTTTGGGATCAGCAAATTGCTCTCCAGTGACATATATCTTTTTCCCTATTTTTTTTTCACAAATTTCAGACTGTGCTATCATTTTCCCTCACACTCCTTATATGGTCCAAGTCCCTGTGTGATCCAGCTCCACCAATTCTAATCTCTCTTCCTCCCTCTTCCCTCACCCCTGTTCCAGTCCCTATGCCCAGTTCTCAATCTGTTGATGTGTCTAACAGCCCCCACTCTTGCCCTCTGTTACTTCACCTGGCTCAAGCTTTTTTACATCATGCAAGCCTCAGAAGAAAGGCAACTTCAGAGAACTCTTTTTGTCACATTATCAAAAATTTTTCTTCCACATAGTCATACTATATGATTCTGTTTATTTCCTTTGAAGCATCAATCAATATGTGAAAGTGTCTTGTTTACTATTTACTCATTTATATATTATTATAATATAAGTCTCTCCTTGAGGGGATGGGGTTTGTCTATAGGGTCTACTGCTATATTCCTAGCATCTAGCCTCTAACTGGCATATAGTAGGCATCTAATAAGTGCAAGTTGAATGAATGAACATCACCCCATAATACAGTGTAAGTGCTGAGAATGTGATGACCTTGTATGCCTAATTCAAGCTAAGCACAAAGCAAAGTGCCTGATATACACTAAGTGCTTAATAAACATTTGTTGAATGAATGGTATCCCTGTGTTCTTCTGTAGAACTTAGATGCTGGACTACAGACTCTAAATGAGATCTTTCAGGGTCTTAGAATTGGGCCACACTTCTGCATGGTATTTTATGATCACAGAAGACAGCTTTTGTGGATGGCTAGGAATTTAAAGAAGCAAAGTGACAGCGGTGACCAAAATCTGAGCTGCATTACCAAGTGCATTCACGAATAAATCTCCAGAAAAGTTCATGTCCCTAAGAGGCTGAAGTAGAATGGAGGTGTGAGATGATAGAAGGGTGAGATGATGATGTGGGAAGAGTAGAGATAGTCAGGGGCCTTTCTTGAAAGAAGGACTAAGAAAACACCTGAATCCACTTAAAGAGAATTCTGAGGAGGATTGGACTTGTAAAGATCAATTAGGACTTGGCATGAAAGTGTAGAAGGAAAGGTGACCTAGGATTCCCCAACCCCACAGAAGCACCCATTTCAGGAAACAAAATCTCCCCATTTGTGTTTCTGTTCATCTGAATCATAAGACGATTCTCAACATGAGTACTTATTATTCAGCCATCACAGCCAGTAAATGCCATTTTTAAGGTGATTAGCTTACACCTTTAATCATGCCTCCTTGTGGCTGGCAGATGTAAGGACTCCAGGTCAGTGAAGCCATTTCACATGGTACTGCAGTGAAAACTGGTCCCTGCAAATCCAGGGCAATGTGGAGCCATGGGAAAACCTCAAGGGTTCCAGGCTTGGGAGTGAGTGAGACAGAGGATAAATTCTGGGCTACCACTCTCTTCTCAGTGGGAAAGAGGGTGGGGATCTTAGGAATCACCCTGGTGACTCTAAAAAGTTTCCTGGCAGAGACAAACAATGAGGGCACTGTAACCTGTGGAGGAACATCAGCCCCCTCCCCAGGATTCTGCCAGAAGCCAAGGGTCATGGTGGTGGGAAATGAGAATTGTTCTTTCTTCCTTTGCTTTCATCTTGACCCTATTTTATATACAGGGCCAGGAAACACCAATGCTTTAGTTTCCTAACAGCTGCCAAAAACAAAAGACCAGAAATGGGTTGTCTTTTACAATGAGGATTTATTAACTTGTAGTTCTGAGGCTGAGAAAATTCTCCAAAATCAAGGAATCAGGCAATGCTCTCCCTCAAGACTGGCTGCCAGTGATCCTGGATTCCTTTGTGAAATGGCAAGGCACATGGTGGCATTTCCCTTCACTTCCAGATATTATCACTTTCAGTTTCTTGGTTTCTGTGGCTTCTTCTCTCAGCTTCTGTGGGGTTCTTTCCATTCCCGGGTCTTTTTTCTCTGTCTCTCTTTCCATATTCATCCTGTTTATTAATATACAAGGGAGTGGCAGACATAAGATACACATTCCCATTGCCATAGGAAGCAATTGGAAGGAAAACATGGGTCATTGGTCCCAAACAATTCCAAAAACTTGTAGGGCATACTGCACTAGATTTTAAGATCTGAGGGTCATCTATGAAATGATGTTTTGTTTCCCTTGGGGCCTGATGGAATAGCAGCACCACTCTTTCCAAGGGTTTACCCAGCAAACATGTTCTCAGCTCCACCTTCACCAAGCATCCAGATGATGGCCAAACTCTAGGCCCCACCCACTTAGAACACTGGGGTGATGGCCAGACTCTTCCCAATCTCTGGGATACAGGCTCAACCCCTTAAGAACAGTAGGGTGGTGGCACGGCTCTCCCCCACCTATGGGGAATGTGACCCACCCTTTCTGAAACCTAGAATGGCTGCACTATTCCTGAAAAATGAGGTGGAAGACCCACCCTCTTCAGGTGCCAGGGGCATACTCAGCCTTTCCACATTCCTCTGTCAAATGCAAATGCACCTGGTGGCTTCTACCTTCTCCTTCAGGTCTTGTTGCACTCAGCTTCATGGTTTCCATGGCTTCCTCTCCTAGCTTCTGTGTTTTTCTCTCTTTTCTTGTGTTCTTTTTTCTGTCTCTTGCTTTGTATTCATCCCATTTATAAAGGACTCTAGTAAGAGGATTAACACCCATCCTTGGTCTCATCCTACTGAAGTAATCTAATAAAAATAGTCCAACCTAGGTAGGAGGCAAGATGGCATTGGTGTAGGAGGGCGCACACTGCAAGCTCCCAGAGCAAGGCGAATTGGGGACGGGGTCCTGCCCGGGGGTCTGTGCTGTGCACGCGTGGAGTGAGAGGCTAGGGATATCTATCTGTGCTGATCGGCGGCGTGGACCGAACGGCGGAGATTCGTGAGTTTTGAGGCTGCCGGTGGAGGTTGGCACAGGCGGCTGAGCCCCGCGGTTATGGAAAAAAAAATAAAACGGCCATTTGGAGCCGCGGGCGGGGCGAAAAAGTTTTATTTTCTGGGGAGCTGGCTGCCTGGCGCCCCTTGGACCTTGTGTGAACAGAGCAAACGAGCTAGTCAGCACCCGGTGAACCGGGGGGGGATTTTGGTCGGAGAACGCAGCTGATTTCCCTAGCCACCCAGGGATAAGACCCGGGCCGCTGCGGAGCCAGGAGGAAGGGACACTTCCCAAAGAAGGGAGGGTTCGGTTGGAAGACAGGGCAGGATATTTTATATTTTTAGACATTGATCTGGCTGCCTGCACCGCCCCATAGCTTTGGGGAGCAGATAAGCCGACCTGAAGCAGCATTAGGCTGAGAGCAGACGCGAATCTGCACTCTAACTGATTTACTGAGCAGCCCAGTGACGCTGGAGCTTGGAGCCAGAAGGGGCGGAATCCGCCATCTTTAGCACTCCTCACTGACTAACATCAGAGTTTCAGCTAACCTGGGGAGTCCGGAAAGTGGAGCGTGCTTGATTAATTTCCACGAGCCCAGCTAGGGTCCCTTCCGTAAGGGGGTTGGTCTAGAAGAGGAATTATTTTGGGTCCTGCATTTGGCTAAAAATAAAAAAAAAAAAGTGAGGTCACCTCAACAATTGAAAAATAAATTCTTTTTAATTTAGTTTAATAGCTAAAAGCTGCTTCAGTACCTGCATATAGAACCCTGTGGGGAAATTCATTGATAAACACAAGTAGGCAGGAAGGATCCACGTGGACCCTAGGGGAATCATTGACCCCCCTTAGCTCTGTTTGACTGCTTGCCTGTGTGGATCTTTGGTTTCTCTCTGTTACTTTCTGGTCTATTGCTATTATTCCCATTTTCCTCCCCCCTTCCTTTTTCCTTCTATTTTTTTTTTTTAAATAGGTGCTGCCAGCTGCTTGCTTATTTGCTGGGCTTCTTATTCAGTAATTTCCCACTCACTGTATATATAGATTCTGTATTACAAACTATCGCTTATCCTTCCAGCATGTTTCTACCTTCTGTTTTCTGTTGTGGCTGTTAGAGACAACATTTTTTCATAGGCCCACAACTTAAGGGTG
>JAKSZT010054294.1:91711-132517 GCA_026826555.1 Tolypeutes matacus | reverse complement strand
TCTTCTTGCCTCCATGGTTTCAGCTGAGAAATCAGCACTTAATCTTATTGTGCTTCCCTTGTATGTGATGGTTCTCTTTTCTCTTGCTGCCTTGAGTATTTTCCCTTTGTCTTGAGCATTGGACAATTTGACAAGTATATATCTTGGAGTTGGCCTGTTGGGGTTAATACTATTTGGGGTGCGCTGTGCTTCCTGTATCTGCACATACATCTCTCTCAATAGAGTTGGGAAGTTTTCAGCCATAACTTCCTTCAACACTCCTTCTGTTCTCTTTCCCTTCTCTTCTCCTTCCTGGATGCCCATAATGCATATGTTTGTGCGTCTTGCATTATCGGTTAATTCCTTGATACCATGCTGGATTTTTTCTATCTTTTTGTCTATCTTTTCTACAATCTCTTTGATTTCAACTGTATTTTCTTCCATATCACTAATTATTTCCTCTGCCTGTTCAAATCTGCTGCCATGTGAGTCCACTTTCTTTTTCATTTCTTGACTTGTGCCTTTGTTCGCCATCATATCCATTACCTTTTTAGGTGTGTTAGCTATTTCTTCACTATGTTCTCCCAGTGTCTTCTTTATATCCTTAATCTCTTCCTTCAGTTCGTTAAGTTGGTCCATGATATTTGTTTGGAGAGCTTTGATTAGTTGTCTGATGTACTGCATTGCTTCCTGGTTTTTATTTTGTGCATTGGACTGGTCCATGTTTTCCAATTTCTCAGAGTCATTTGTATTTTTCTGTTGCCCTCTGGTCATCATATTATCTTGATGGGTTTGTTCAGTTGATTAGCTTTTCTCTATGCTCTAGAATTTTATTTAGCTGTTGGTTCTGCGTGTGAGTTAAGTTTTCTCTTTGGCAGTTTTTCTTCTTATTTTATTTCCTTGCTTCTTTCTATGTTCCCTTCAAGTCAAAAGGTTAGGGCCAGAGGAATCAAAAGATGTAAGGAAGGCAGAAGGATAATAGAAATATTGATAAAAGTTAGAAGAGGGGCAAAATGAGACTTAATGAGATGAATATTTAACTTGTGTAGGCAGTGTAGAGTACTAAGAGAAAATATGGAGTTCCTACAATGGACTGGGAAAACAAATGGAGGAATATATATATAGTGATTTAGAAGGCTATCATTATGAGGAGGGAGGGAAATAGTAAAGAAAGGTCTGAAATGAAAAAGTTAAGACTAATGAAAAAGAAGAAGAAGAAGAAGAAGAAAACAAAATAGATGGAATAGAAATTGACACACTTAAGTTGTTGGCCTATGAAAAAATGTTGTCTCTAAGAGCCACAACAGAAAACAGAAGGCAGAAAGATGCAGGAAGGATAAGCGATAGTTTGTAATACAGAATCATTATATACAGCGAGTGGGAAATTACTGAATAAGAAGCCCAGCAAAGAAGCGACAAGCTGGCAGCACCTATTTAAAAAAAAAAAAATAGAAGGAAAAAGGAAGGGGGGATGAAAGAGGAAATAATAGCAATAGACCAGAAAGTAACAGAGAGAAACCAAAGATCCACACAGGCAAGCAGTCAAACAGAACTAAGTGGGGTCAATGATTCCCCTAGGGTCCACATGGATCCTTCCTGCCTACTTGTGTTTATCAATGAATTTCCCCACAGGGTTCTATATGCAGGCCCTGAAGCAGCTTTTAGCTATTAAACTAAATTAAAAAGAATTTATTTTTCATTTGTTGAGGTGACCTCACTTTTTTTTTTTTTTTTTTAGCCAAATGCAGGACCCAAAGTAATTCCTCCTCTAGACCAACCCCCTTACGGAAGGGACTCTAGCTGGGCCCGTGGCAATTAATCAAGCAAGTCCCACTTTCTGGACTCTCCATGTTAGCTGAAGCTCTGATGTTAGTCAGTGAGGAGAGCTAAAGAAGGCAGATTCTGCCCCTTCTGGAGCCAAGCATCACCGGGCTGCTCAGTAAATCAGTTTGAGTGCAGATTCGCATCTTCAGGTCGGCTTATCTGCTCCCCAAAGCTATGGGGTAGTGCAGGCAGCCAGATCGATGTCTAAAAATATAAAATACCCTTCCCTGTCTTCCAACAGAACCCTCCCTTTTTTGGGAAGTGTCCCTTCTTCCTGGCTCCACAGCGGCCCGGGTCTTATCCCTGGGTGGCTAGGGAAATCAGCTGCGTTTCCCGACCAAAATCCCTGCTCCGGTTCACCGGGTGTTGATTAGCTCGTTTGTTCTGTTCACACAAGGTCCAAGGGGCGCCAGGCAGCCAGATCCCCAGAAAATAAAACTTTTTCGCCCCACCCGCGGCTCCAAATGGCTGTTTAATTTAATTTTTTTTTTTCCCTTACTGCGCGGCTCAGCCACCCATGCCAACCTCCACCGGCAGCCTCAAAACTCACAAATCTCCACCGGGGAACTGAAAATTAAAGCAATAATGAGATATCACTACACCACTGTTAGAATTACTAAGATCCAATACAACCACAAGATCCAATTTTGGCAAGGATGTGGAGCAACAGTAACTCTCATTCATTGCAAATGAGAATGCAAAATGGTGTACCCCAGAGAGAATTGTGGGTAGATGGCAGTGTAGGAAGTTCCATGGATCAGTCCCTCTACAAAAATAACTACTGAACTGGCTGAAACAGTCTGAATTAACTACTTTGAACTCTTCAGTCTAATGCAACAGAGTTAAGCATCCAGGGCATTGTTGGAGGAGAAGCCTGTTTGAATTGTGTTACATAATGGGGAATTTCAAGCACCCTGTAGCAGTTAGCATTCCCCATCATGCAGCAGTGGGAACTGCACCCATGGTTCCTGGTGTTGTGTACTGGTGGCAGGGTGGTTTTCAGGGCCTAGTCCTCCAAATTCTGGAGGTTTGTGGAGGAGTCAGACTACTCAATCTTAAAATTTATGACAAAGGTACAGTAATCAAAACATCTGAGTAGTCAGAGCAGACATCATCCTAAATCCTTCAAGATTGAGGAATGAACAAACATAAAGGGGTAGTGTAACAATGGACCAAAGTAGATTTATTGTTATTGTAGTTATTATCTTGTATTAATGGTAGAACTTGTAACATTAATAGAAATAGAGTGATTGCCAGGGTTTAGGAGGGGAGAGAGAGGGATGAATGGGTGAAATTGTTCTGTATGATACTGCAAGGACAGATACATGACATTAAACATTTATTAAGGCCTATAAAACTGTACAGCACAAACTGTAAACCAAATTGTAAACTTAAGGCATTGATTAGTAACAGTGCTTAAATATTGGTTCATCAATTGTAACAAATATACTACACTAATGTAAGATGTTAATAATAGGGGAAACTATGTGTATGGTTGTGTGGCAAAATATAAGGGAATTCCCTATAATTTTGGTGTAATTTTCCTGTAAATCTAAATCTTCTCTAAAAATAAAGTTTATTACTAAAATAACAGCTTTGTACTGGAACAAGGGCAGACTTATGGAACAATGAAATCAAATTGAGAGTTCAGAAATCAACCCTCACATTTATGGCCAACAGATTTTTGGCAAGGTGGAAAAGACCACTCCATTGGGAATAAATAGTGTCTTCAACAAATGGTGCTTGGAAAACTAGACCTCCATTGACAAAGAAAAGGAGGGGACCCTTATTTCAAATCTTATACAAAAATCAACTCAAAATGGATTAAATACCTTAATATAAGACCTAGAACTATAAAACTCCTATAAGAAAACATTTAGAAGCATCTTCAGAACCTCATATTAGGTAATGCTTTCTGAGATTTTACATCCAAATCACATTCAACAAGAAAAAATTTATAGGTAAATGGAACCTCATTAAAATTTAAAACAAAAACAACTTTTGAGCCTCAAAAGACCTTATCATGAAAGTAAAACAACAACTTATGAAATGGGAGAAAATATTTGGAAACCACAAATCCATAAATGTTTAATATTCAAGAAAATGTAAGGAAATCCTTCAAGTTAAAAACAAAAATACGCACAGCATGATTTTAAAGTGTGCAAAATTCTTGAAAAGACATCTATTCAAGAAGACTTGCAAATGGCCAGAAAGCTCATGAAAAGGTGTTCTACATCATTAGCCATTAGGGAAATGCAAATCAGAATTACAATCAAATAGCACTTCACAGAAATTAGCATAGCTGCTATTAAACTCACAGAAAATAAGTTGGAAAAGTTGCAGAGAAATAGGAACACTCATTCATATAAATTGCCTGTGGCAAAGTAAACATGGTGCAGTTACTTTGGAAGACAGTTTGGTGGTTCCTCAGGAAGTTTAGTATAGAAATACCATATGTCCCAGCAACCCCACTGTTAAGTATATAACCAAAAGTATTGAAATAAGGGATTCAAATAGATATTTGCACACCAATGTTCATAATGGCATTATTCACAATTTCCAAAAGATGGAAACAACCTAAGAGTCTATCAACCAGTAAATGGATAAATGAAAAGTGGTAGATACAAACAATGGAATGATATTCACCTGGGAAAGGAATAAAGTTCTGAAACATGCAACAGTGATAAACCTTGCAAGTGGAATAAGCCATACACAAAAGGGTAAATGCTGTATGATCTCACTTAGTGAAATAATTAGAATAAGCAAAATGATAGAATCAGAATCTAGAATATAGCCTAGCAGGGAACGGGGTGGGGATAGGGAATGGGAAGTTAAGGCTTAAAATGAACAAGGATCCTATTTGGAATAATAGGTATGTTTTAGTAATGGATGGTGGTTGATGGTAGCACAACACTGTGAAATTAGCAGCATTTTTTTTGTGTGTGTGTATGTGTATCTGAATGTGGTTAAAGGGGAAATGTTAGGTTGTACATATGGTGACAGAATAAATTTTTAAAAAATCCATGGAACTGAACTACAGAGTGAACCATATGCTAAACCATGGATTATAATTAATAGTTTAATTATTAAAATATGCTTTCTTCAATTATAACAAATATTCCTCACCCAAGAAAGATGTCAATAATAGGGTGGTACATGGGAATCCTCTATTTTATGCATGGTTGTTCTGTAAACACACAACTTCACTAATAAAGAAATAAAACTGTTTCATTTAATACCTGAAGTACTATCTCACCTTTCTTTCATGAGTATTTGCTTGGTATGTCTGGTATATTTCGGTGTTCTCTTGTTAGGTGCATATATATTTTAAATTGTTATACATTCCTGTTGAATTGTCTCCTTTATGAGTATATAATGACCATCTTTTCCTACATAACTCTTTCTGACTTGAAGTCTACTTTATCCAATAGTAGTATAGCACTCCAGCTCTCTTTTGGTTACTATTTGCATGGTATATTTTTTCTGTATTTTCATCCTCAACCTACTTGTTCCTTTGATTCTAAGGTGGATCTCTTGCAAACAGTATATGTTGGGTCATGCTGGTTTATCCATTTTGCCAAAGCTGCCTTTTGACTGGAGAGTTTAATCCACTTATAATTAAAGTCATTGTTGATAATATAGGACTTTATCCTGCCATTTGCAACTCAACCATTTTAAGTCTTATAACATTTTTGTCCCTCACTTCCATTAGTGCATACTTTATATTTATTTACTTTCCTGTGTTGTACCATATTGAATGCCTTCTTACTAATCTCTGGATATATTTTTCATCTACTATCTTTTGGTTACAATCAGGTTAAAATTTAACATCCTAATTATATAACAATCATATTTGGTTTGATATCAAATTAACTTCAATAGCATACACATATACTTCTGCTATACCACTTGTTCACCCACTGTTTTTTTGTACTTGTTACTGCTTATATCTTTGTACTGTGTATGTCCAAAAACAGATTTATCATTACTTTTTATGCATTTGCATTTTAGCACCTGTGCAAAGTAAGAAGTGGAGTTACATACCAAGGAGCTAAATACAATAAAACCGAATAAAAATACACAAATCTTTGTTTTGTATGCTACTTTGAACCACTGTATAATGTTTTTTCCTTTCCATCTGAAGAACTCCTTTTGGAATTGCTTAAAGGGCAGATCTAGTGATGAAGAAGTCCTTCAGTTTTGCTTTGTTTTGTTTTTATCTGAGAATATATTAATATTGCCCTCATTTTTTAAAGCATTTCACTGGATATAAAATTCTTGATTGGCAGTTATTTTCTTTCAGTACTTAAATATTTCAACCCACTGTCTTCCTGCTTCCATTATTTCTGATGAGAAATCAGTACTCAATGATTGTGGGACTTCCTTCTTGGTACCATGTTGCTTTTCTCTTGCAGTTTTCAGAACTCTTTTGTCCTTTGCATTTAATACTGTAATAAATAAAAGGTTGTATTTTCCTTCATATTTATCCTGTTTGGTGTTCTCTGAGCTTCTTTGATGTGCATATTCATGTGTTTTGCTAAGTTTGGGAAGTTCTCTGTCATTACTTCTTTGGATATTCTTGTTTCCCCTTTCTTTCTTTCTTCTCCTTCTGAGACTCCCATAACATGTGCACTTGATGGTATCCCAGAGGTGTCTTAGGATAATTTTTTAATAATTCTTTTTCATTTCTGCTCCTCTCTGACTCCTTTCAAGTGTCTTGTCTTCATGTTCCCTGATCTTTCTTCTTCTGTCTCCAATCTACTCCTGAAATCTTTCTGGGAATTTTTTTTTCATTTGACTTTCTGTGGTCTTTAACTCCAGTAGATCTGTTTGGTTCTCTTTTAAAATTTCTATCTCTTTATTTAGACTCTCATATTATTCAGTCACTGTTTTCATTATATACTTTAGTTCTTTATGCTTTCCTTCATCTTCTTGAGAATTTTATAAGATAATTTTTCTTAAAGGATTTGTTCGGTATGCCCACATTCTTGTCTTTTTCATTGGTGTTTTCTATACTTTTATCCTCTTCCTTTGGATGGGGCATCAATTCCTGTTTCTTTGATTGCTTTGCAATATTTATTGCACACTGCACATTTTAATATTTTAAAATGTTAATACAGTGATTAATTAATAATTTAAAATGTTAGCTCTGATCTTGGTTTTGTAACCAGCTGGTGATAATCATTGGTGGGGGTGTCTGGGATGGGGATTCATGGGATTAAGTTCATCTGAATATAAATGAAAGATACATAAAATTGTTCAAATGATCAAGGGGTGGTCCATGGTCACGGTGGGTAGACAATCACTCAATAAATGAGGGAATCTGAATTCCCAGCCTGGAGAGCTCTGCCACATTCTCCAAGGGAGCAGCAACAGTCCCCTGAGTGCAGGGGCAGTGGTTGGCAAAAGAGGATGGCCCACTGATGGGTTCTTGTTATTGATGACTAGGCTTATAAGTCTTTGCTCTTGTAATTGAAACTTAGCCTACTGTTATGGGGTGCCTAAGGGTTGCCAACTGAAAGCCTCCTTGTTGCTCAAATGTGGCCTCTCTCTAAGACAAACTCAGCATATGAATGCATTACGTTCCCCCCAATGTGGGACATGACTCCTGGGGATGAGCCTCCCTGGCAATGAGGGATTAATACCAAATGCCAACTGGCAACATGACTGGAAAAAGACCTTGAATAAAAGGGGGAAAAGGTAAAGACAAATGAGTTTATGTGGCTAAGAGGCTTCAAAGAGAGTCGGGAGGTCATCCCAGAGGTAACGCTTATGTACACCTCAGTAGGATCTCATAGAACACCAAAGTGGATATCACCCCACACAGAGGGGCTTCTGAGGGCTCTGGAGACACCCAGGTCCTATATAAGGGGTGATAACCCCAGAGGTTGGCACCTTATTAGTGGGCTCTACTTTGGAATCTGTGCTCCTGAGAGTGACAGAGTTGGATTCAAATAAGTCCTCCCTGCACTTGGTCCATCAGTCCCTTCTATTCAAACCTATATGTCATGCTAGAGTTTTTAGGTGTACTTCCAAAGATTGGAGCCTCTGGCTTACCTATGTGTCAGCTGTGCCTGGAATATTGGTGAAGCTGCAACTCCTACCCTACAGCTCAATGGACTCCTCCAAGTCACCTGGCGAGGAGACGACGATGGGCAACGGCCATCCCAGGGAATGTAGAGGGCCTGCAGCTGGAGGCAGGATAATCCCACCCACTGTATCCATGGGATATAAGCCCTCTCTCACTTGGAGGTGGAGTGGACATCACCATCCCAGTTCTTTCAGGAGTGGGGGAAGAGCTATGGACTGAAGTGGACTTAATGGTATTCTTTTGGAGACACATTGTAATTCAAGCAATGGAAGAAATTATAACAATGAGGTGGAGCCGGTGGCCACTGGATGCTTTCAGGGCAGGGAGGGGAAGGCCAGTTGAAATACAGGGGCTCTTTCGGGACTCGGGGGTTGTCCTGAGTGGTGTTGCAGAGACAGATGTAGGCCATTTTACATCAGCATATACCATGCAGAACTGTGTGGGAGAGAGTGTGGTCTACGATGTGAACTGTGGTCTACGCTTGGTGGCACTGCCCCAGGATGTGTATATCCATTTCAGGTGATGTGCCACACTGATGAGGGATGTTTGTATGGGATGTTGTGGAAGGTAAGGGAGGTGGGGAACATGGGAATCCCTGTAACGTCTGTGTAATATTTAGGTTATCTAAGCACCTTTTAAAATATATATATATAAATAACATTCATGTAAGAAATGCACATATATGCATATATATTTATAGAACATTTTATAAATATTGGTATGTATTGTGAAAAATTTGATTTTTACCCACAATAAAAATTAAAAAAAAAAAGATATTTAACATGAAAAAAAACGAAAGAGATTTTCTTGAGCTTCAGTCTTGTCAGGAAAGTCTGACCAAGTAGACTGCAGTGTCCAGGGTTTTCTCTGTCTTTTCAGGCTTCGGTCATGTCCTGGGCCTTTGTTTGTTAGTTGTTTTGTAGTTCCTCCATTCACAGATGCTTTGTTGTTTGTTCAACTTCCCCAGAGATAGATCTCCCTTTCTTGGATATTTGATGCTGGCAGGCCTTTTCCTCAGACAACCCTCTGGGGAAAATGGAGGATTTTTACACTCCATTTGTTGTCTTATGTTGCTTTTGCTGGAGGACAAATTCTTGGAGGAGTATCACCATGGAGAGGATATTCCCAAGTCAGTCTTTCTGTTCAAAACAGGGAAGGGGACCTACAAAGGGGGCACAGACTATCCAAAGTGTCCTGAGGAGGGGATTGGGAAGGGTGCCAAAGATTCTCTGATAGCTCCCCAAAGATTAGATTTCCTGGCCTGCCCAGCAAATGCAGCACTTCAGTGAACTGTGCCCTGTAGTTTTGAGGAAATATTACATCTTTAAATTTCCACTGCTTCTGCCCCTGTCCAGAAATTGTTGAAACAATGGCTTTTGCCACTTTTGTCTGGGGTACAGTTGAACAATGGATGCCACCTGCTATGTCCTGTGAGGGTTGAAACAATGGCTGCCCTCAGAGCTGGGACCCAGCCATCAGAATTCAATGATCAAAAACCATGATCATGGATGTGAATGTGACTCAGGTGGTTGGGCATCCACCTACAGTTTTACTCCTGGTTCCTTCTAAGAGAAGACAAGCAAGAGAGCTGACACAATGTGCTGGCATGATGGGCTGATGCAACATGAGGACACAATGAGATGATGTCATGAAGAGACACAACAAGGAAAGTCAATGAGAGACACAAGCAGGTGTGGCAGTCGCTCAAGCCATTGGGCATCTCCCTCCTACATGGGGAGGTCCCGGCTTTGGTTCTTGGTGCCTCCTAAAAAGAAGATGAGCACACAGTGACAGACATAGAGAGCAGAGAGTGAGCACAATGGGGGGTAAATAAATAAAATAAATCAATTATCAGCTGTGTTCTTTGGGAGAAAAAGAATTTTTATATCCTTTTCTGATACTGACAGCTAGCTAGGGACTGAACACTGCAGTGGCCCTTTACAAGATTCAGAGATGTGCATTCAAAGCCATCATGCAGAGAGAGCAATTTATGGTTCTTTACCACAATTTATCTGCCTTTTCCTTCTGTTCTTCTCTGGATGCAGTATTCTTCTAGACTCTGGAGTTCTTGCCTGTTTAATAGTTATTTTTGTGGAAGAACTGAACCCTGGAGCTCCCTACTCTGCCATCTTCCCTGGAAGTCTAGTTGCTTTTTCCCTTGGTATGGCAATTGTCCTGTTACTGCACTCATTAATGGATTTCCAGAGCTTTTAGAAGGATGCTATTTTCATTTCTGGTTTATGGCTTCAAGCCTCCATATAAGAATAGAGCCACAGAGCATCCTGCTTGACCATCTTCATGATATCGCTAATCTCACTCATGCTTTCTGCCCTCTATATATATGATGGACCTCTTCAAACATGAAAGGTCATGAAGTTATCTGAACAGATGTCTTTGTCATTTTTACACTTTGTGAAGAATATCATTGCTGTGTGCAAAGAAGCCATATGTGGTTGAGACTGTACATCAGAAAGTGGTCATTGACTGATGGTATTTTGTCTGCTTGGAAGGATGAGATGGAAGAAGGGAAAGATGGAAAATGGGATAGAGCAAGGGAAGAAGGGAAGACAGAAGAAAGGGAGACTGGGTGAGAACGATGATGGAAAGATTAAATGAGGTTTGAGAAGATGGTATCTAGAAGGAAAGGCAGAAACCTTTAGAAAAGATTAAATACTTTTGCCCAACATCATCTCCCAGATATTAGGCTAAGAGGACTTTGTTAGGTAGTGATTGTTGAATTTTAATCAAATATAAAATTGCCTTATTCAGGGAGAACCTGACAAATGTATCCTACCTATATTGGACATTATTTAAAATATATTTTTCTAGTTCAGCTGTAGAAAAATAAAGTGGCTGATAAGAAAAGTCAATGGCCATGAAGAACCAGACCTGAGGATGGAATTTGTCCTTTGGGGTTTCTCAGAATCACCATACCCTCAGCTTCTTCTTCAACTTCTTCCTTTATCTCTACATTGTTGTGCAGTGCGGCAACTCCCTCATCATGAAAGTCATTAGCTTCAGTCCCAAGAGCCACATCACCATGTATTTTTTCCTAGAAAATTGGCTGTGTTTGATGTTTTCTGTTCGTATACTATTATGCCAAAGTTGCCTGATATTCTGGTGACAGAGAGGAGAGCCATCTGTGGGGGCTGCATTGCCCAGATGTACTTCCTACCATGGTCAGTCACAGAATAGATGCTTCTCTTCACTGAGATGGTCTTTGACTGCTTCTTCACCACATCCCCTGAACTATGGCTTGATGATGATCCTCCGAGTGTGTGCAGCTCTGGCTGGAGCTAGGTGGGACATTAACCTGTTTGGCATTGAAGTCAACACTTGTCTGGTGTTACAGGTGAAATTCTGTAAGTCCATGTGATTGATCATTTTCTGATGAGATCCACACTATGCTGCCACTCTTCTTTTCCTCCAAGTGTTTGCATGGTGTAGCAGTTTGATATTATTTATGAATTCCATGTGATTGATCATTTTCTGATGAGATCCACACTATGCTGCCACTCTTCTTTTCCTCCATGTGTTTGCATGGTGTAGCAGTTTGATATTATTTATGAATTCCAAAAGGAGATACAGATTATGTTTGTAAACTGGTCTGTTTCTTTGGGTATGATCCCCTTTGATTGTGTTAAATTCAAAGGATTTACATTTACTTGATTAAATCAAGATTAGGGCTTTGACTCGATCACATCATTAAGGTGACTCAGCATTGATTTTCCACCCCACTGGTGGGCAATATAAATGGACATTCACAAAGAAGAACACAGAGAAAGACATGGTAAAGGAGAGTACTTAGTTTTGATGCTGGAGCCCTGGGAAGAGCTGAGCAATTCACCTGATAATTTGCAGCTGAAGAGACCAGAGCCTTGAGCAGCTGAGAAGGCCCAGAAAGAAACAAGCCCTGCAGCCTACAGCTGAGATCAAAAGAAGCTCAGCCTAAAAGGAACGAAGCCTGAACCCTCACAGACATCATCCACCATCTTGTTTCAACACGTGGCAAATGACTGTGTGTGAGAAATCAACTTTGAGTTGGACTCCTTAGGGCCTTGTAACTGTAGGCTTTTACCCTAAATAAGTACCCTTTTAAAAAGTCAACAAAGTTCTGGTACTTTGCATCAGCACCCCTTTTGGCTGATGAATACACATGGCATAATGGCAATATCACTGACATCTTCTTAGCTGAGTTGAATTTCCTGCTCACTGTGGTATACTATGACTTTTTTATATACAGCATCCTGAAGATTCACACATCTTAGGGGAAATGGTGAGCCTTATCCACCTGTTCTTCCCATCTCACTGTTGTCACCATGTATTATACTATGGTCATCTATACTTATCTGACCCCAGGCTCTAGCTACTTCACAGAGACAGAGAAGGTCATGACTGTGCTTTATTCCAATTGAGCACCACCTTAAATGCTCTCAACTATACCTAAAGAACAAGTATGTCAAAACAGCTCTCAACATGGTCTTTACATTGTTAGCTGAGGAAGTCTAATTACATTGCTTAAATATAAGAGCTGGCTAGGGTTAGGTGAAATTTCTAAATAATGATTACCTGAAATACATTCACTGGGCACAATTTTACATTGGAAATCAAAAACTAAATCAAAAGACATCAGTGTCAGACATTTATAAACATGTGATCTAGACATTCTTAAATTTAGTCTAGTATCACTAGTGGGCCTATAGGCCTATTTCATATTTAACAAATATAGAGCTCAATTTCACAGATATTTACATTAACTATTGGCAAGAAGACATGCATTTTGTGATAAAGCAAAGTTAAAATCAGAATGAGGTATATTCAAGACCCAACTCTGATGAACAATACCAGGCTCAACTGCAAGATAGAAGCCCTAAAGTTCATGAGATAATGTAAAATTCCCTTAATACAAGCATTGCATTATAAGTCTTTATTCTAATGTTACTAACAGTTTGTAAGCTCCTCAAGAAATATCAGAGAGGGGCGGAAGATGGCGTCGGTCTAGCTGGGCACTCACCATTTCTCTCATGTAAGTCAGCTGATTGGGGACAGGATCCTGCCTAGGTGGTCTCTTCTGGGAGCCCACAGAATGACAACCTTGGGGAAATTGATCTGGAGGGAGCTGGTCAGTGAGGTGGACAGCTCAATATAAAATCGAAAGATTTTTCCCCAGCTAGAAATCGTGGATGCAGATGACTAAGCCCCACACTCATGGCTACCTGGTGAGAGGGAGCACTCTGAGACTGGGAGGATCCTGACAAATGGTGAGAGGGTTTTTTTTCTATTGGTTTGGCTGTCTTGACCTCCTTGCAGCTTTTTGGGAGCAAACCAACTGGCTAGAAGTGGTGCCAGGCTGTGGGGAGAGGCGAATCTGCTGAGGAAGCCTGATTTACCTGACAGCCATGGGACACAGAGGCGTGGCTCAGGAGGGGACAGAGTCAGCCAATTTTATAATTTCATGCTGAATGTCAGAGTCTCAGTTCCTCTGGGGGATTCAGGCATTGGGAAGTGTTTGATAAGTTTCCATGAGCCTATTTAGGGTTCCCTCGGTGGAGGGGATGGTCCAGAAGAGGCCTTCTTTGGGTCCCTTATTTCTTCAAAAATTTTTTTTAACTTAATTTAATCACTAATATCTGCCTCAAAACCTGCAGAGAGAAGGCTGAAGGCTAATTGATTGATGAATGCAGGCTGAGAGGCACCACAAGGGCCCAAGAAGGAATGCTGTTCTTCCTTAGCTTTATTGGACTGCATGCTTATGTGTTTGTTTGGATTACTTTGTTTGTTTCTTGCTTTTCTTTTCTCTTTCCTCCCCAACCCATTTTTTTTTAAATTAGGTGCTCCTACCTTGTTTCTTCTTTGCTGTGTTTCTTATTCTTTGATTTTCCATTCTCTGTGTAGATTGATTTTGTCTAACACTTTCTCTTTTCCTTCCTTCATCTTTCCATCTTCTGCTTTCTGTTGTGGCTCTTACATTCCACCTTTTTTCATTAGTCTCAATCTTCATGGGTGTCAAATTCTATCTTGTCTATTCTGTTTTCTTTTATTTATTATTATTATTATTATTATTATTAACTTTTTTCTTTCAGCCCTTTTTACTCTTTCCCACTCTCCTCATTATTCTGGCCTTTTAAATCATTCTATATATTTTTCTCTATTTGGATACCCATTCCATTATAAGTACCCCCCCTTTTCCCCCCTATTACTCTACACTGTCTAAAAGAGTTAAATATTCATTTCACTAAATCTGATACAGCCACTCTTTTAACTTTTATCAATATTACTATTAAATTTTTTCCATTCTTACCTCTTTAAATTCTCTGGCCCTAATCTTTTTCTATCAAGGGAACAGAGAAAAAAGCAAGGTAATGCAAGAAGAACAAACAGTCAAAGAAAAACTTAACATACACACAGAACCACCAGCTAAATAAAACTCTAGAGCGGAGAGAGAAGCTAATCAACTGAATAAATCCATCAAGTTAAAATGATGACCAGAGGGCAACAAAAAATTACAAACCATACTGAGAAACAGGAAAACATGGACCATTTCAATGATCACTAAAAAACAGGAAGAGATGCAGAACATCAAACAATTAATCAAAGTTGTCCAAACAAATATCATGGACCAACTTAATGAAATGAAGGAAGCGATTAAGGATATTAAGAAGACACTGGGAGAATATACTGAAGAAATTTTAAACATACACAAAATGATAACAGATATGATGGTGATGAATGGCACAATCCAAGAAATCAAAAAGACATTGGATTCACATGACAGCATATTTGAACAGTCAGAAGAAAGAATTAGTGATGTGGAAGACAGTACATAGGAAATAAAACAGATAGTAGAACAGATAGATAAAAAGATAGAAAAAATCCAGCAGGGACTTAGGGATTTTACTGGAAACACAAAATGCACAGGCACACGCATTATAGGCATATCAGAAGGAGAAGAGAAGGGAAAAGAAACAGGAGTGTTGAAGGAAATAATGGCTGAAAACTTCCCAACCCTATTGAGGGAGATGGATGTACATGTCCAGGAATCACAGCACAGTCCAAATAGTATAAATCCCAATAGGCCTACTCCATGACCTATAATTGTCAAAATTCCAATGCTCAAGACAAAGAGAAAATACTCAAGACAGCAAGAGAAAAGAGAACCATAACATACAAGGGAAACACAATAAGATTAACTGCTGATTTCTCATCTGAAACCATGGAGGCAAGAAGACAGTGGTATGACATAGTCAAGGTACTAAAAGAAAAAAACTTCCAGCCACGAAATCTCTATCCAGCAAAGATGGCATTCAAAAATGATGGAGAGTTCAAAATATTCACAGATAAACAGAAATTAAGAGAATATGACAATAAGAAACCTGCACATCAAGAAATATTAAAGGAAGTTCTAAAGGTTGAAAAGAAAAAACCAGGAGAGAGAGCATTGGAGGAGACTGTAAGAACAATCAAAAGACAAAAAGAGAAATAAAAACAACATATGACATACATAAACCCATAGAAAATATGGCTGATGTAAGAAATTCATTGAGAGTAATGACACTTAATGTTAATGGATTAAACTCACCAGTCAAGAGACACAGATTGGCAGAATGCATAAGGAAATATGACCCATCTATATATTGTCTACAAGAAACCCACTTTAGACACAGGGATTCAAGGAGGCTTAAAGTGAATGGCTGGAAAAAAAATTTTACAAGCAAACAATCATGAAAAAGGGCAGGAGTAGCTATCTTAATATCAGGCAAAATAGACTTTAAATTCAAAAGTATTATAAGAGACAAAGATAGACACTATATATTAGTAAAGGAAGTAATCTTCCAAGAGGACAGAACAATCATAAATATTTATACACCAAATCAGTGAGCCTCAAAATACATGAGGCAAACACTGGAAAAACTAAGTGGAGAAATAAATGCCTCTACACTTATAGCGGAGGACTTTAATATAACATTTTCAACATTAGATAGAATATCTAGACAGAGAATCAATAAAGAAACAAAGACACTGAATAACACATTAGAAGACCTGGACCTAATAGATATAGAGAGAGTACTGGACCCAAATACAGCAGGATATACATTCTTCTTGAGTGCACATGAATCATACTATAAGATAGACCACATGCTCTTTGTATAATCTCAATTTTTCTGAATTCATTGAGAATTCATTCAAGAGCCCAGGACCAGATGGTTTCACAATTTAATTCTTCCAAACATTCCGGAAAGAGCTAACACCAATTTTGCTTAAGCTCTTCCAAAAAACAGAAGTAGAAGGAACATTGCCTAACTCATTCTAAAATGACAACATTACCCTAATACCAAAGCCAAATAAAGATACCACTAGAAAGGAAATTACAGACCAATTTCTCTAATGAGCTTAGATGCTAAAATCCTTGACAAAATACTTGCTAATCACATTCACAAAACATATCAAAGAATTATGCACCATGACCAAATGGGATTCATCCAGGGTATGTAAGGATGATTCAACATAAGAAAATCAATCAATGTAATAAATGACACAAACAGATTGAAAGAAAAAAATCACATGATCATCTATATAGATGCAGAAAAAGAATTAGACAAAATACAGTACACTTTCCTGATAAAAACACTGCCAAAGATAGGAATAGAAGGAGACTTTCTGAACATGATAAAGTGTACATATGAAAAACACACAGGTAACATCATCTTCAATGGTGAAATGCAAAAAGCCTTCCCTCTGAGATTGGTAACAAGACAAGGATGCCCACTATCACCACTCCTATTTAACATTGTCTTAGAAGTTCTTGCTAGAGCACTGAGGCAAGAAAAAGATATAAAAGGCATCCAAATTGGAAAAGAAGTAAAAATTTCATTATTTGCAGATGACATGTTCCAATATGTAAAAAGCCCTGAGAAATCTACAACAAAGCTTCTAAAACTTATAAATGAGTTCAGTAACATCACAGGCTATAAGATCAATGCTCAAAAACCAGTAGCATTTCTGTACACCAATAACGAGCAATCTGAGGAGGAATTGAAGAAAAAGATACCATTTAAAATAGTAACTAAAAGACTCAAATACCTAGGAATAAATTTAACTAAAGATATAAAGGAATTATATACAGAAAACTACACAACACTGTTAAAGGAAATCAAGAAAGACTTAAATAAATGAAAGAATGTTCCCTGTTTATGGATAAGAAGACTAAACATCATCAAGATGTCTATCCTATCCAAACTAATCTACAGATTTAATGCAATCCCAATAAAAATCAACACTGTATTTTTTAAGGATTTCAAAAACTAACTATAAAATTTATTTGGAAGGGTAAGAGGCCCCGAAATGCCAAAGATATATTGAAAACGAAAAATGAAGTTGGAGGTATCACACAACCTGACTTTAAAACATACTACAAAGCTACAGTGGTGAAAACTGCATGCATGATATTGGCAGAAGGATAGACATATTGCACAATGGAACTGAATTGAGAGTCCTGATAAAAACCATCACATATACAGTCATTGTATATTCAACAAGGTCACCAAGCACACTCAGTTGGGAGAGAATGACCTCTTCAACAAGTGGTGCATGGAGAACTGGATATCCATGTCCAAAAGAATGAGAGATGAACACCATCTCACACCTTATACAAAAATCAAGTCAAGATGGAAAAAAGATCTAAATATAAGAGCCAAGACCATAAAGACCTTGGAAGATAATGTAGGGAAGCATCTACAGGACCTTGTAATAGGAAATGGTTTCATAAACTTCACACCCAAGAATGAGCAGCACAAGAAAAAATAGATAAATGGCATCTCCTCAAAATTAAAAACTTTTGTACCTCAAAGGACTTTATCAAGAAAATAAACAGGCAACCTACTTAATGGGAGAAAACATTTGGCAACCATATATCTGATAGGAGCCTAATATCAGGTATATATAAAGAAATCCTACACCTCAAAAATAAAAAACTAACAACCAATTTAAAAAATGGGCAAGTGATCTGAAATGACAGTTCTCCAAGGAAAAATTACAAATGGCTAAAACACACATGAAACAATGCCAGACATCTTTAGCTATTAGAGAAATGCAAATCAAAACTACATTGAGATACCATCTTACACCCATTAGAATGGTGGCTATTAAAAAAACAGCAACTGTAAGTGTTGGAGAGGATGTGGAGGAATGGGAACCCTCATCCACTGCTTGTGGGACTGTGGAATTATCTGGTCACTGTGCACGACAGTTTGGTGGTTCCTCAAAAAACTAATTATAGATCTTCCATATGATCCAGTGATTCCACTGCTGGGTATATACCCAGAAGAACTGAAAGCAAAGATACGGTCAGATATATGCACACCAATGTTCATAATGGCATTGTTCACTATTGCCAAATTTGGAGCCAACCCAGGTGCCCATCAACAGATGAATGGATAAACAAAATGTGGTACATACATAAATGAGATATAACTCAGCTGTAAGAAGGAATAAAGTGCTAACACATGGATAACATGGATGAATTTGGAAGACCTTATGTTGAGTGATGCAAGCCAGGCTTTGAAGAATGAACAGTACATGACATCACTGATATGAATTAAGTAAATTGAGCAGTCTCTAAGAACTCTTGTCTGAATGATAGGTGTGCAAGAAAGAGAAAGAAAAAAGACAGTTGTGAGCCATCACCAATATGGATGTAACCTATGTTAAAGTGATAGAGTGTAGTTGTGTATTGGAGGGATAGGGCAGGAGGTTAGTGATATATTGGGTTGGGTGGTGCAGTGTTGACAGGTGGGTAGATTGTGAAGGGTGGGTTAGAATACCCAGGATAATGAGGGGAGAGTAGAAATAAACAGGTGTGCATCTTTGAAGAGCAAAGGCATTTCCTAATAGTGGAGAACAATCCAGTGTGTCATGACCTCTTGTTGTATGTAACTATGAACATTGTCATCCAATGAGTCAAGCCAGGAGGTCGTCATGGGACCCAGGAGGATGAGGTGTGAGGAACAGAATAGATCAAACAGGGGGTATTTAGTGGTCAATGGAAATATTTTTCATTACCTGACAGTGATGGACACAGGACATGGTAAATATCATCAAAATTTATAAAAGTGTACAATCCAAAATCTAAACCATATTGTAAACCATTGACAATGTTTAGTAGCTATGTTTCACTATCTGTATATCAGTTATAACAATGATACCATCCACACACAAAAAGGTTTTAATATGGGGTGAAGAAAGGGGGTGGAGGTTGGGTATATGAGAGTGTCTTGTATTTGGTGTGTGATTTTATTGTGATCTAAAACTTATTTGAAAATTAAATGAAAAATAGTGAGACACTGGGGAGTGAGAGGGAGAAGGTGACATGGTACAGACTGGACACCAGAAAGTGCAGTGATAAAAGGCAAAATTTTAAAAATATATTTTTTATTTAATTTTTAAAATTATTTTCTCATTTTTTTGAATAACCAAGTCCTTTAATTTTAATTTAGTTTTAGTTTTCTTTAAAAAGTTTTCATGTATTTTATCTCTTACATTTAAATATCATTATTATTTCATTTTCCTATTAAATGTATTTGGCTATTGTATTGGCTTCATCTTTAAAGAAGCTTTGGATCTCAGAAGGGTTACAACTGGGGTGGGAGAGGATCATTGGTGGGGGGTGTCAGGGATGGGGGTGCATGGGAGGAAGTTCACCCGAGCATACATAAAAGGTATAAAAAATTGTTCAAATGCTCATGGCACATGGTCACAGTGGGTGGAAAACCACTCAATAAATGAGAATACTGAATTCCCATCCTGGACAGCTCTGCCATATTCCCCCAAGTGCAGGGATAGTGTCTGGCAAAGGAGGATGATCCACTAATGGGCTCTTGTTATTGATGACTGGCCTTATGAGTCTTGGCTCTTGAAATTGAAACTTAGCCTATTGTTATGGGATGCCTAAGGGTTGCCTCCTGAGAGCCTCTTTGTTGCTCACATGTGGCCTCTCTCTAAGCAAAACTCAGCATATGATTGCATTACCTTCCTCCCAGCATGGGACATGACTCCTGGCGATGAGCCTCCCTGGCAATGAGGGATTACTAACAAGTGCCAAAGGGCAATACAACTGGAAAAAGACCTCAAATAAAAGGGGGAAAATATAAAGACAAATGAGTTCATATGGCTAAGAGACTTCAAAATGTGTTGGGAGGTCATCCCAGAGGTAACGCTTATGCACATCTCAATAGGACCCTATAGGTTTCCAATGTGGATACACCCAAAACAGAGGGGCTCCTGAGGGCTCTCGAGACACCCAGGTCCTATGTCAGGGCAGATAGCCGCAGAGTTTTCTGCCTTATCAGTGGGCCCTACTTTGGAATCAGTGCTCCTGAGAGTGACAGAGTTGGACCCAAATATGTCTTCCCTGCACATGGTCCATCTGTCCCTTCTATTCAAACCTATATGTGTTAGAGACAAGATGGCATCAGTTTAGAAGGGCACTCACTGACTCACTGACTCACTCTCTGAGGTTGGCTGATTGGGTACAGTGTCCTGCCCACTGATCTGTGCTGTGGGCACACAGAGCAAGAAGCTTGGGACATTTATCTGGAGGCAGCTTGATGGTACTGATTGCTCGGTAGAGATTCGTGAGTTTTAACCATGCCCATGGAGGTTAACAAAGATTGCTGAGCCCCAATCTTAGGAAAAAAGGCTGGCTTGAGCCACAGCTCCTGCCAGCAACCCGCTGAGAGGGAGCATTCTCTGAGAGTGGGAGGGTTCTGGTGAAGGGTTGAGAAGGGTTTCATTTCTGTGGATTTGGTTGCCCAGAACCCCTCATAGCTTTGGGGAACAGATAAGCTGGCTGAGGGTAGAGGCAAATCTACTGAGGAAGCCTGATTTACCCAAAAGCTCGGTGATGCTGAGGCTACAGAGGGGGCTGAGTCAGCCAATTTTATCACTCTGCACAGACAAACATCAGAGCTTCAGTTCCACTGGGGAGGCCAGGAAGTGGCAAGTGCTTGATTAGTTTCCACGAGCCTAGTTAGGTTTCCCTTGGTGAAGGGGGTGGTATAGAAGAGGACTTCTTTTGAGTCCCTTATTTCACCAAACTAAAAAAAAAAAAAAAAAAAAAAAAAAAAAGACAATCACTTTAAAACATTAAAAAAATGAATTTTTCTTTTTAATTTATTTTAGTAGCTAAAATTTGCCTCAAAACCTGCAGATAGAAGCTTGCAGGACAATTGATTGATAAACACAAGCAGGCTGAGAGGTTCAAAAAGGGCCCAAGAAGGAACACTATCTTCGTTAGTTTTGTTTGACTGCATGCTGGTGTGGTTGTTTGGTTTTTCTCTTTGTTTGCTGGCTCTTGCTTTTCTTTCCTCTTTTCTCCACTCTCTTCTTTATTTTCTTTTAATTAGGTGTTGCTAGCTTGTCTCTCCTTTGCTGTGCTTCTTCTTCAGTGATTTTCCATTCTTTGTCAATATTGATTTTGTCTCCCAAGCTATCTCTTTTCCTTCCTGCATCTTTCTGCCTTCTGCTTTCTGTTGTGGTTCTTACATACCACGTTTTTCATTAGCCCACAACTTAAGAGTGTCAATTTCTATTCTATCTATTCTGTTTTTCTCTTATTTTATTAATATTAACTTTTTCATTTCAGCCATTCTTACTCTTTCTTTCCCTCCTCATCATTCTAGACTTCTAAATCATTATATATATTCCTCTATTTGGTTTTCCAGTCCATCATAAGTACGCCACATTTTTTTCCTATTACTCAACACTGCCTACATGAGTAAAATATTCATTTTACTAAGACTTATATGACCCCACTTCTAACTTTTATCAATATTACTATTATCCTTCTTCCTTTTTCACATCTTTCAATTCCTCTGACCCTAATCTTTTGCCTTCAAGGAAACAGAGAAAGAAGCAAGGGAAAAAATAAGAAGAAAAAGTGTCAAAGAGAATAACACACACAGAACCACCAGCTAAATAAAACTCTAGGGCAGATAGAGAAGCTAATCAACTAAATAAACCCATCAAGATAAAATGATGACTAGTGGGCAACAAAAAATTACAAACCACAGTGAGACACAGGAAGACATGGACCAGTACAATGATCAAACTAAAAACCAGGAAGAGATACAGAACATCAAACAACTAATCAAAGCTTTCTAAAGAAATATCATGGAACAACTTAATGAAGTGAAGGAAGAGATTAATGATATTAATAAGACACTGGGAGAACATACTGAAGAAATTTTAAACATACAGAAAAAGGTAACAGATATGATGGAAAACGATGGCACAATCCAAGAAATCAAAAAGATGCTGGATTCATATAACAGCAGATTTGAACAGGCAGAATAAAGAATTAGCGATGTGAAAGACAATATATCTGAAATCAAACAGACAGTACAACAGATAGACCAAAAGATAGAAAAAGTCCAGCAGGGACTCAGGGATTTAACTGACAACACAAAACACACAAACACATGCATTATGGGCATCCTAGAAGGAGAAGAGTAGCGAAAGGGAACAGAAGGTGTGTTGAAGGAAATAAGAAAACTTCCAAACCCTATTGAGAGATATTGATGTGCAGATCCAGGAAGGACAGAGCACCCCAAACAGTATAAATCCCAACAGCTCAACTCCAAGAAATATACTTGTTAAAATGTCCAAAGGTCAAGACAAAGAGAAAATACTCAAGGCAGCAAGAGAAAAGAGAACCATCACATACAAGGTAAGCACAATAAGATTAAGTGCTGATTTCTCATATGAAACCATGGAGGCAAGAAGACAGTGGAATGACATAGTCAAAGTACTAAAAGAAAAAATGTACCAGTCATGATTTCTCTATCCAGCAAAACTGGCATTCAAAAATAATGAAGAGTTCAAAATAGTCATGGATAAACAGAAATTAAGAGAGTATGCCAATAAGAAACCTGCACTTCAAGAAATACTAAAGGAATTTCTACAAGTTGAGAGGAAATAACAACAGAGTGAGAGTTAGAGGGGAGTTTAAAACAACTAAAAAGACACAAACAGAAACAAAACAACATATGACAAAGATTAACCCAAAGAAAATATGGCTGAAGTAAGAAACTCATTGCGAGTAATAACACTGAATGTTAATGAAATAAATTCACCACTCAAGAGACACAGGTTGGCAGAATGGGTAAGGAAATATGATCCATCTTTATGCTGTCTACAAGAAAGCAACGTTTGACCCAGAGATTCAAGGAGGCTGAAAGTGAATAGCTGGAAAGCAATTTTACAACCTAACAATAACCAATAAAGGGCAGGAATAGCTATCCTAATATCAGACAAAATAGACTTTAAATGCGAAACTATTGTAACAGACAAAGATGGACACTATATATTAGTAAAAGGGGTAAACTTTCAAGAAGACAGAACAATTATAAACATTTATGAACCTAATTGGGGTGCCTCAAAATACATGAGGCAAACTCTGGAAAAACTAAGTGGAGAAATAAATGCCTCTACAACTACAGTGGGGAACTTTAATACATCATTATTATCATTAGACAGAATATCTGGACAGAGAATCAATAAAGAAACAAAGGCTTTCAACAATACATTAGAGGACCTGGACTTAATAGACATATACAGAACACTACACCCAAATAGAGCAGGATTTACATTCTTCTCGAGTGCACATAGATCATACTCCAAGATAGACCACATGCTAGGCCACAAAACAAGTCTCAATGAATTCAGAAAGATTGAGATTAAACAAAGTAATTTTTCTGACCACAATGGAATGAAATTGGAAATCACTAAGGGCGAGAGAAACAGGTTAGGGACAAGGATATGGAAGTTAAACAACACACTCTTAGACAAACAGTGGGTTGAAAAGGATTTCTCAAAATAAATCAGTAACTACCTTGAAACTAATGAGAACAACAACACAACATATCAAAACCTATGGGATGCAGTGAAAGCAGTCCTGAGAGGGAAGTTCATAGCCATAACTACATATGTTAAGAAAGAAGAAAGAGCTAAAATTTAAGACCTACTGCACACTTGGAAGAACTGGAAAAACAACAACAAACTAAACCAAAACAAAGTAGAAAGAAGGAAATAACGAAGATTAGAGCAGAACTAAATATAATAGAGAATAAGAAAGCACTAGAAACAATAAATAAAACCATAAGTGGATTCTTCAAGAAGATCAATAAAACTGACAAACCCTTAGGCAGGCTAACAAAGAAAAATAGAGAACACATGCAAATACACAAAATAAGGAATGAGCAAGGGGATATCACTACTGACCCCACAGAAATAAAGAGCATCATAAGAGGATACTTTGAAAAATTATATGCCGACAAGAATGATAATTTAGAGGAAGTGGACAAATTTCTAGAAATTCACAAACAGCCTACATTGATGACAGAAGAAATTGATGAACTAAACAGTCCAAATACAAGTAAAGAGATACACTCAGTCATCAAAAACCTCCCAACTAAGAAGAGCCCAGGACCAGATGTCTTCACAGCTGAATTCTACCAATCATTCCGGAAAGAGCTAACACCAATTCTGCTTAAGCTTTTCCAAAAAAATAGCAGTAGAAGGAATATTGCCTAACTCATTCTATGATTCCAACATTACCCTAATACCAAAACCAAACAATGATACCACAAGAAAGGAAAATTACAGAACAATTACTCTAATGAACCTAGATGCTAAAATCCACAACAAAATACTTACTAATCACAGTCAACAACATATCAAAAGGATTATACACCATGACCAAGTGGGTTTCATTGCGGATATGCAAGGACGGTTCAATATAAGAAAATCAATCAATGTAGACACTACATAAACAGATTGAAAGAAAAAAGTCACATGATCATCTTGATAGATGCAGGGAAAGCATTCAACAAAATACAGCATTCTTTCCTGATAAAAACACTGCAAAAGATAGGGTAGAAGGAAACTTTTTGAATATAATACAGCATATATATGAAAAACCCAAAGCTAACATCATCTTCAATGGTGAAATCCTAAAAGCCTTCCCTCTGAAATCAGGAACAAGACAAGGATGCCCACTAACACCACTCCTAATTAACATTGTTTTAGAAGTACTTGTTCGAGCACTGAGGCAAGGAAAAGATATAAAGGCATCCGAATTGGAAATGAAGAAGTAAAAATTTCATTATTTGCAGATGACATCATCCTATATGTAGAAAGTCCCAAGAAATCTACAACAAAACTTCTAGAACTTAAAAAGTTCAGTAATGTCACAGACTATAAGATCAATGCTCAAAAATCGGTAGCATTTCTGTACACCAATAATGAGCAATCTGAGGAGGAAATCAGGAAAAAAATACCATTACAATAGTAACTAAAAGTATCAAATACCTAGGAAAAATTTTAACTAAAGATGCAAGGACTTATAGACAGAAAACTACACAACACTGTTAAAGGAAATCAAAGAAGACTTAAATAAATGGAAGAATATTCCCTGTTCATGGATAGGAAGACTAAACATCATCAAGATGTTTATCCTACCCAAACTAAACTACAGATTTAATGCAATCCCAGTGCAGCACTGTATTTTTTAAAGAACTAGAAAAACTAACCATAAAATATATTTGGAAGGGTAAGAGACCCCGAATCTCCAAGGACATATTGAAAAAAAAAAAAAAATGAAGTTGAAGGTATTACACTACCTGACTTTAAAAAATAGTACAAAGCTACAGTGCTCAAAACTGAATAGCATTGGCACAAGGATAGACATTCTGTCCAAGGGAACCAAATTGAAAGTTCTGATATAGATTCTTGCATATACAGTCATCTGATATTCGACAAGGCCACCAAGCCCACGTGTTGGGAGAGAATGACCTCTTTAACAAATGGTGTTTGGAGAACTGGATATCCATACCCGAAAGAATGAGAAAGGAATACCATCTCACACCTTATACAAAAATCAACTCAAGATGGATCAAAGATATAGATATAAGAGCAAAAACCATAAAGAACTTGGAAGATAATATAGGGAAGCATCTACAGAACCTTGTAATAGGAAATGGTTTTATGAACTTCACACCCAAAGCACAAGCAGCAAGAAAAAAAAGATATAAATGGGATCGCCTCAAAATTAAAAACTTCTGTACCTCAAAGGATGTTATTAAGAAAATAAAAAGGCAGCCTACCCAATGGGAGAAAATATTTGGCAACCATCTATCTGATAGGAGCCTAATATCCTGCATATATAAAGAAATCCTACACCTTGAAAATAAAAAGCCAAACAACCCATTTAAAAAATGGGCAAGTGACCTGAAAAGACACTTCTCCAAGGAAGAAATACATATGTCTAAAAAGCACATGAAAAAAATGTTTGACATTGCTAGCTATTAGGGAAATGTAAATCAAAATTACAATGAGATACCATCTTACACCCATCAGAATGGCAGCTGTTAAAAAAAACAACAGACTATAAGTGTTGGAGAGGATGTGGAGGAATAGGAACCCTCAACCAGTGTGTGGGATTGTGGAATGGTCCAGCCACTGTGGAGGACACTTGGGTGGTTCCTCAGAAAAATAACAATAGATTTCGGTGTGATCCAGTGATTCCACTGCTGGGTATATACCCAGAAGAATTTAAAGCAAAGACATGCACAGATATATGCACACCAAAGATCATAGTGGCATTGTTCACAATTGCCAAAAGTTGGAGTCAGCCCTGGTGCCCATCAACAGATGAATGGATAAACAAAACGTGATATATACATAAAGTGGAATATTACTCAGCTGTAAGAAGGAATAAAGTGTTAACACATGGAATAACATGGATGAATCTTGAAGACCTTATGTTGAGTGAAGCAAGCCAGGCATTGAAGGCTGAACAATATATGACCTCACTGATTTATATTGAGGAACATGAGCAGTCTCTGAGAACCATTGTCTGAAAGATTTGTTAACAAGTGAGTGAAAGAAAAGAGAAGGTTGTGAGCCATCACCCATATGGACATAATCTATGGCAAAGTGATAGAGTATAGTTGCATATTGAAGGATAGGACAGGTGGGTAGTGATATTACTGGGTTTGATGGTGCAGAGTTGACAGATGGTTAGTTTAGGAAGGGTGGGTTAGAATACCCAGTACACTGGGGGAAGAGATGGGAGGGGGACTAGGTGAATAAGGGATTTGTTGGTATAATTTTGATAGTGCAGTAGTGGGAATGCTTTTATGGCAAAATGACAAGGTAGTGTCACTTGTTTAGGGTGTAGGTTAGGGGGACATTCAGGAAGGGGTGCATCTGCAGTAGGCTTCTGGGGAGTGTGTGAGTGTTCATCCTGTCGTAATGTGTTGTGTCGGGGAGTGGAGACCCACATGGTGAGTGTAAAAGAGATGGACCCCCATCTTTGGCATGACCAATTCACCCAGAAACAGACAGATGGGTATCTCTTAGGTGCAAGGTTGGATCCTAATAGGAGGGGCATAAACAGCATGTCAAGACCTCTTGTTGCATGTAACTATGAATCTTGTCATTCAAAGAGTCAAGACAGGGGAGTTTCGTGTGCCCCAGGGGGATGGGGAGGATGGAATAGAAAAGATCAAACGGGGTATTTAGTGATCATGGGAAATGTTTTTCATTACCCATGGGTATATGACATTCTCTAGTATTCTGTGTGCAACTTTGCTGTGACCTAAAACTTCTTTGAAAATTAAATGAAAATTTGGTAGATGCTGGAGAGTGAGAAGGGGAAGGTGCCATGGTACAGACTGGACACCCAATAATGCAATGATAAAAGGAAACAATAATAATAAATTTTTTTTTTTTAGTTTTTATTTTTAATTTTTTTGTTTTTTTCCCATTTTTGAATGTCCAAATCCTTTCATTTTATTTTATTTTTATGTTTTTTTTTTCGAGTTTCCATGTGTTTTCTCTCTTTCATTTAAGCTTATCATTATTACTTCATTTTCTAAAACTGTATTTGGCTATTATATAGGCTTCATCTTCAAGGAAGGTTTAGATCACAGAAGGGTTACAACGGGGGCAGCAGAAGATCTTTGGTGTTGGGTGTCTGGGATGGAGGTTTCATGGGAGGAAATTCACCTGGATATACATGAAAGAGATATAAAATTGTTCAAATGATCAAGGCTTGAGGCATGGTCACAGTGGGTAGAAAATCTCTCAATAAATGAGGGAATACTGAATTCCCAGCCTGGAGAGCTCTGCCACATTCTCCAAAGGAGCAGCAACAGTCCCCTGAGTGTAGAGGCAGTGTCTGGCAAAGATGATGATCCATTGATGAGTTCTTGTTATTGATGACTAGCCTTACGAATCTTTGCTCTTGTAATTAAAACTTAGCCTACTGTTGTGGGGTGCTTAAGGGTTGCCACCTGACAGCCTCCTTGTTGCTCAAATGTGGCCTTTCTCTAAGCCAAACTCAGCATATGAATGCATTACCTTCCCCCCAGCATGTGACATGACCCCCGGGAATGAGCCTCCCTGGCAACAAGGGATTAATACCAAGTGCCAACTGGCAATAAGGCTTGAAAAAGACCTTGAATAAAAGGGGGAAAAGGTAAAGATGAATGAGTTCATGTGGCTAAGAGACTGCAAAGAGAGTCGGGAGGTCAACCCAGAGGTAATGCTTACACGCACCTCAGTAGGATCTCATAGAACACCAAAGTGGATATCACCCCACACAGAGGGGTTCCTGTGAGCTCTGGAGACACCCAGGTCCCATATAAGGGGGGGGGTAGCTCCAGAGATTGATGCATTATCAGTAGGCTCTACTTTGGAATCTTTGCTCCTGAGAGTGAATGAGTTAGACTCAAATAAGTCCTCCCTGTACATGGTACATCAGTCCCTTCTATTCAAAACTATATATGATGCTGGAGTTTGTAGGTGTACTTCCAGAGACTGGAGCCTCTGGCCTGCCATGTGCCAGCTGTGCCTGGAATCTTGGTGGAGCTTCAACTCCTACTCTACAGCTCAATGGACTCACCCAAGTCAACTGGTGAGGAGACGATGATGGACAACGGCCATGCCAGGGAATGGATAGAGCCTGCAGCTACAGGCAGGATAATCCCATCCACCATATCCATGGGATAAAAACCACCTCTCACTTGGAGGTGGAGTAGACATTACCATCCCAAGCTCCTCAGGATTGGGGGAAGAGCTATGGATTAGAGTGGACTTAATGATATTCTGTTGTATACATATTGTGATTCAAGCAGTGGAAGAAATTACAACAGTGTGGTGGAGCCAGTGGCTACTGGACACTGTCGGAGCAGGGAAGGGAAAAACAGTTGTAATGTAGGGGGTTTTCAGGACTTGGGAATTATCCTGAGTGACATTACAATGACAGATATAGGCCATTTTACATCAGCATGTATCATGCAGAACTGTGTTGGAGAGAGTGTGGTCTACAATGTGAACTATGGTCCATGCTTTGTGGCAAAGCCCCAGGATGTGTATATCCATTGCCAGTGATGTGCCACACTAATAAAAGATGTTCATGTGGGATGTAATGGGAGGTGTGGGAGGTAGGGAACATGGAAATCTCTGAAATTTTTGTGTAGCATTTATGTAACCTAAGCATCTTTAAAAAAAAAAAAAAAAAAAAAACTTACAATATTGTGTGGTGCAAAGTGCAAACTGTAATTTAAACTCTTGACATGGTTAGTAACAATGCTTCAATATGTGTTCATTAATTGTAGCAAATGTCCCACACTAATGAAAGATGTTGCTAATGTTGGAAAGTGTGGGAATGGGAAGGAGTGGGGTATATGGGAATTCCCTATATTTTCTATGTAACTTTTATATAATCTAAAACTTCTTTAAAAATAAAGGGAAAAAAAGTTTGGAGAGAAAAACAAAAACCTACATGTGTTGCCAGAGTTTGTAGGTATACTTCCAGAGACCAGAGACCTTGGGCTTTCCATGTGCCAGCTGTGCCCAGAATCTTGGTGTATCTGCAACTCCTATCCTACAGCTCAATGGACTCACCCGGCACACCTGGTGGGGAGATGATGATGGACAACAGCCATCCCAGGGAATGGAGAGAGTCTGCAGCTGCAGGCAGGATAACCCCATCCATCTTATCCATGAGCTATAAGCCTCCTCTCACTTGGGGTGGAGTGGACATCACCATCTCAGGCTCCACAGGATTGGGGGAAGAGCTATGGACTAGAGTGGACTTACTGGTGTTCTGTTATAAACATATTGTGATTCACGCTGTGGAAGTAATTACAACAT
The DNA here is from genome assembly GCA_026826555.1 of Tolypeutes matacus. Classification (NCBI taxonomy): domain Eukaryota; kingdom Metazoa; phylum Chordata; class Mammalia; order Cingulata; family Chlamyphoridae; genus Tolypeutes; species Tolypeutes matacus. The sequence goes on along the minus strand of JAKSZT010054294.1, from coordinate 102,408 downwards.
TAATGTGGAGCCAGTGGCCACCAGATGCTTTAGGGGCAGGGAAGGGAAAAGCAGTTGCAATACAGGGGCTTTTTCAGGACTTGGGAATTATCCTGAGTGACAGTGCAATGACAAATATAGGCCATTTTATATCATTATATAACATGCAGAACTGTGTGTGAGAGAGTGTGGTCTACAATGTGAACTATGGTCCATGCTTAGTAGCAAAGCCCCAAGATGTGTATATCTATTTTAGGTGATGTGCCACTGTAATGAAGGATGCTTATGTGGGAAGTTGTGGGAGGAGTGGGAGGTGGGGCATATGGGAATCCCTACAATTTTTTTGGTAACATTTATGTAATCTAAGTATCTTTTAAAAAATAAAAAATAAAATTATTATTAAATAAAAAGAAACAGAGTCCTTCTGCAATCACAAGAGTGTCAAGTCTAGGGCAGGGGTTCAGTGAATGAGAGCTGAGTCAAACGATCCACTGAGGTAGAGGTGGGTATTTGTGGTCCATCAGTGGGAGATTAAGAAAAGGGCTGGGGACATTAAGGGAGGTTGGGATGTAATGATTTGAGAATTGCAAGTGAATGAGGGAACCCAGAGAGTTAACTCTGTGATGATGCTCAATGCATTATGTGGTCCTGGAAGTGTTTTGATAGTGACCATCTCAATGGCTTCTACTGGGAGGTGATTAGTGATGACACAAAGGACCCCACAGAGAATTTTACCATGTAAAACATGAAAGCCCTTTTCTGAGTGTCCTGTGAAAGAATTTCTTTCTGACAAACATCCAGTAATGTGGCCTCTACTCACTCCACACAAGAGAGCAGATGAAGTGGACATCTGTTACACAGGAACAGAAGCCCCCACTGTGATAGGCATGGAACAGAGAAACTTTGTAAAGGAACCAGGGTAATACACAGATGATATAAGAAAATTACATCTTCAGCTCCAGTTCTTGAAGAAGCATTGAGAGAAGCTTAGAAATCTATTTAATGAAGATTAAGAGAATACCCAGGAGAAGAGAGAGGTCCCTGGACAGATAAGAGTTTTTGTCTTATTTTGTTTTGTTTTGATGAATTATTTATAGAAAAAGAATTGGAAATTAATATCTATTTCCTTGTGGAAAATGTATGTCGTGTGTGTGCATGTGTGCATAGAGTATATTTGTACTCAATTAGAATCAGCAACTTTCTTTAAATTGTCATATTATCAAGTAGATAGTTTATAAGTTGAACTTTCTGTGGACATACATCATTCCAAACTAAAAAACCTTTCAGATACTTTTAGAAAATTTCAATTGCCTGGAATAATGAACCTCATGCTCAAAGTGTCATCATAGCTAGTTTGGTGGTCCAGGAAAGTCATATCCCTTAACAAATCATGCCCTTAGTACACTTTCCTTTCTGGATATTCTGCTGTTACAAGGTACTGTAAGATGACATAGCAAATTCTTTAAAAGACAATGGAAATAAGTTAACAGGACAAGAAAAAGGGTGTACCCAGGAGATAAGGAAGCAGAAGACAACCTTGATTGTAACATTGAAGATTAACAAGTCAGTGTTATAAGAGATGTAGAATCCAGGGAAGCAAACAAGGAGAGACCCATCTGACCTCTTCTAGAGTAGTGTGTGTGCAAGAGAGTGTGTATGTATGCATGAGTATGTGCTTTCCAGTGTTACTATGTGCACATTCATAAGTGATAAAACATGTATGTGTCCATAGTGTGTATTATTTTGTGTATTTGTGTATCTGTGTGTGTATATTTTCTATTGTGCAATTGTGTGTATGAGTGAATCTGAGTATGTATGGGTCCAAATGTATACTTTAGTGAGCTTCTTGTATATGTGTGAAAGTGTCTCTCCATTTCTGAGAATGTGTGTGTGTATGTGTGTGAGTGTGCAGGTGAGCATGTTTTCTTTCAGCATTCTGTATGGTCATTACCTGTTTGCTTCCTTGCTCCTCCACTGTCTGTGAACAGCTAGAGGGTGGTTATATACCTGCATAGTATATATCACATATATATCCTGGAGCTTCCCCAATCTGGAAAAAGGAGGAAAACTAGTAAGTGCCTGCAGGTTAAATAAAGTCAGAAGCTGCTTTTCTTCCCCAAGGTTTTCTTGGCCTAAAGGAATTTTGGGGAAGAGCCCTAGACCTCACCTACTCATTATCCTGTCTCATTGATTTTCAGTTAGAAAACTCTGTTCTTTCACGGGACTCAGAAAGGAATTTTCTTCCACAGGCTAGAGAAACCTCACCTCAAACAGTCCTAACCATGAGGAGACATGATGTCTCCCATAATCAGAGGTCTGGCACAGGCTGGACTCCAGGGGTCATTAATGTACTAGTTCATTGGTGCCATGAAAACCATGGCCATATCCAATTGCTGCCATCCTCAGACTAATCGCTTTGTGAACATGATGTCTCCTTAACTGCCAACTAGGAAATCTTGAGTCATCTCAGTCAGGAAGAGAAAGCATGACCTCTTCTCCAAGCCTGGATGTTATTTATTTTCTGGCTGATTGGATTTAACACTGAATGTGTGATTATTTTCCAGCAAGCCCCGTGGGAAGATCAATACACCCAACAAGACATTCCTCTGGCAGTGGGTATGGAGAGAGTCCACAAAACAGACAGGTTGTTTCAGAAAAGAATTGGATGATTCAAGGAAGGTTCCCAACCATACACTTTGCACATAGACAAAAGAATAGTTTGTCCACTGCAGAGTTTATAATTTCTACAAATGCTGCAATTGGGTGTGCACCAAAAAAACACACCTATAAACAGTGGCTATTGACAATTAAAATAGAAAGTAACTGACCTAAAAGATAAATATCTGTTGTATAAATCCATCCTCAAATTGCTGAAGAGTGTTTGATAGTAGAAAATAAAAATTAATCCACTGCTACTAGGGAAAGGGAAGGAGGGAGGAGGGGGGAGCATTGAAGGAAGGCATGAGAATGGAGAAGGGTGAGACAATGAATGAATGGAAGTAATGGTAGATGAAAGATGCAAGTGAAGATAGAAAGGGGCAGACAAGGATGCATGAGATGGTGAGATTTTGTCTGGAAGGAAGGAAAAGATGGAAGAAGTAAATGATCAACAGGGAGAGAAGGAGGGCAGGTAGAGGTGAGCAGAATGACTATATGAAAATAGAAGTGAATAGGAAGATAGAAACTTGGACAGAAGGATACAGGGAGGGTGAAAAAATGGATGTGCAGAAATATGGAAGGATGGAAGGAAGTGGGAGAGAATGCGGAAAGCAGAAGATGAATGAACAGTTAGGATGTTGGAAGAAAGAATGGAAGGGAAAAAGGACAGGAACATGAAGAATAAGATTGATGAACAAAAAGAACTAGAAGCAATTTGTCAGGAGATTATAAGTATGTGTGTGGAGGGTGTGAGGCAGGGGTATGACAAAGTGGAATGAGTGAGGTCTGGGTGGCAGGGAGAGAAAGATGGAGTGACAGAGGGGGCTAATGAGAGTAGCAAGGAAGAATAAGGTGAGGGATAATGCAATGGATGTGAGGGTGGGATGGATGAATGCATGAATGGATGGATGTGATGACAATGAGCTTGTGTGAGGAGGCAGTTGAATAGGAGGTGGGTAAAATGGATGTAAATATACATAGCATGGTTGAGAACTTGAGTGTGCACCTGTTTGCTAGTATATAAGCCATTCTTTCTTGAAGACAGAAAGGATATCACACTGCTGTTCCCTGTCATGAGCAATCAGTTACATAGTTGAGAATAGAAACAATTTTCAAAATGGTAACAAAATAGTCACAACAGAATACTGTGCATGCTTTATGATGGATTTGCATGATAATATCAGTAAAGTGCTACTACTTATGGCTCTCCCCAATAGAACCACATACACAGCTCCCTCTCTCTGAGGTGCTACTGATGTATTAGCTGTAGGTAGGTTAGGAGTTCAAGACAAGACAGACTCGACAACAAAGGTTTTTTATCCTATGTTTTGCCCAGAGGTTATGAGACTACTGCTCACCAACCTCAGACTCCATAACACACACACATACACTCAAAATTCAAGGAACACATCAAGTTACTCAATGTCCAGGGCATCCTAGCAGGGAGCAGAATTTAAAGTGCCTCCAGCCTGTCATGAAACCCAGAAATCCCCACAAAATCATGCTTATACAAACTGTGTTGTTTTCACATCTGACATCACAGGAAATGGAGGCTTCCTAACATTGATGTCTCCTCCTGCTGCATGAGTCCTTGAGCTCTCTTCTAGGGTGAAGTGACAGCAGTTCTAGGACCCACTGTCCATCCTCTCCTGCCATCATCTCCAAAAGTTTCCACATTGATACATTCACAAAATATTTTGTGAATGTAAACTCTATGCCACACTTACAAACCACAACATTAGTCAATAAGGGATGGAGCAAAGAAACAGGAAAAAAGGGAAAAGGACTGGCTGCCTTGCCTAGTAGAAACTCTAAGGTGGCCCTATGCCTGCCTCCTGTATCAGCCCTGGGGATTGAACCCCAGACCTCATGTGTGGGAAGCCAGCACTCAACCACCGAGTCACATCAGCTCCCCTGAGTTGGTTTTTTGTTTGTTTACTTGTTGTCTGTTTTATTTTTTGTTTGTTTTTAGGAGGCACCTGGGACTGAACCTGGGACCTCCCATGTGGGAAACAGGCACTCAACCACTTGAGCTGCAGGTGCTCCCCTTCAGCATCTCTTTTACTGCAGCAAATCTTGCAGTTACAGTGAAAGCTTTCTAGGAATGAGATCATGGGACAATTCTCTAGGATACATAGATTCTCAGTGAATATACATCTGATCACCCATAAAGCACTAATAAATTTTAACATGCAATATACCTTGTCAATAAAGTCAAAGTACCATGTAATTTTAAATTGTTTTAAAGTATTTCAACAAATTATATGATTCTAATTTTCATTGTTTTAAAATCAGTTACCTCTTTTGGTTGCTGTTCTCACAGTAAGTTTCAAGTAAGAGGTTTTTTTTTTTTTTTTTTTACAAATATTTCTTACCTGACCCTTTGATCTAGGCTACTTTTGATTGACAGAAGCTTTAAAGATCATCTAGATCAGCCTCCCAATGAACTCACATTTCCACTTCATGAAATGAAGTTCCTCAGGGGTTCTCCTGAGGAAAGTCCTGACCCAGCTGCTTTCCATGAAGGTTTCTCAGTGGTCCAGGGTAGTGCCTGTTTTAAAGATTCATCCAATTTCTATTTGCATATGAGAAGGGCTCTGAGGTATTGAGCACAGTCCTTCTGGACCCTTCCCTGGAACAGAATTCCCAAGAGCCAGACTTCTGGGTAGTTCTACATGATACAGATACCTTCCAGGAAAGGAGGCAGGGTGTCTGACATCAAGGGTAGTATTCTATGAAGGACAGAGGTAACATAGATGGGAGTTTAAGGGTGTGATTCAGTCCTTCCTTTCTGGGCAGTGTGCTTTGAAGGCAGACTGGAATGGGGGCAGGGAATATAAAAGAGGGTCTTGCATTCACAGTGACCCCAACACTATAAAACAGAGGTAACTTGGAATGACCCTTTTTCCAGCTGTAACAGAAGCAATTCAGACTCATCACCATGCTTATAGGGTCAGTTGTCTCTGAGGAGTAGGTAATTCCAGTTGAAGAGATATATTTCAGGTAAGACAAAGCTCTTCATTACCTCTCCCCTTGGTATGGTCCAGTCCTCCCAAATGAAATTCCTCTTCTGTCACCCTGGGCCCCAGCCTTCCTCTTCAGAGCAAGGATGTGGTATGTAAAGAGCCAAACCCTCCCTGAAGCCTGGGTTCATAGGGCCAGACCATGCTTCCTTGAATACTTTTTCTCCCAAACATGGCTGGGGCTACAGTGAGGTGAGTGAGGCATCAAAATTTCAGTCATCAAGGTAAGTAATACCTTCATGCATTATTTTTTTAAAATTTAACTTAATGTCAAAGAATCCATGATTAAGAATATATCAAAATTTTAGACAGAGACAAGATCAGCATTACTGAGTTTTCTTCTTGGCTCAGGCTACAAAGGGGCTGAGCAGCAGCACTGCACCCAAACAAGGCCCCCTTTGCCATATGTAATCTCTCTTTCCCTCTGATACTAAGTCAAATATCGAGGGGGAAAAGAAGCTTAGAGCCCAAGTTCTGTTTATTTAGTGGATGTGCCAGATGCCATGCTCAGACCACCTAATCTGCGTAATGACTGTTATTATTCTGCTATTTTTTTTTATAGTGGTTATCTAAGGACTTGAAATATTTATCTAGTGTTTATATATATTTTTTCTAGTGGTTTCCCAAGGGCTTGCAATATACATCTAGTCCACCTTTAAGAACATTAAATCAATCCATATATAGCATAAAAACCTTACAAAGAGTCCCTGTCAAATTTCTTTCTCCCATCCTTTGAGCTCTTTTTGTCATACTTTTGACTTTCCCTTATGCCATAACATACAACACAAGGCTATATATATTTTATAGACAATCAACTATCTTTTGGAGTGGGCCAAAAAAAAGGAGAAATGGTAAAGTATATGTTCATTTTCATTTTCACCTTTTCCAATGTGCTTCATTTCTTTGGTGGATCCAAGTTTTGAGTGGTGTAATTCCTTTGTCTGAAGTAGAATTAAGTTATTAATTTGAGATCTTTCTTTGTAAACACAGCCACCTGGGATCTGTGCAATTTTGCTCCTTCCTGGGCAAAGGACACGTCTCCCACCTGAAGGACCCGGGCCTCAGAGGTCACAGAGACGCACTGGATCGGGGTGAGAGCCATCCAGGGCCCTTCACTGCGGTGTCCTGGGACTCCCGTGGTAACGGCCTGTCCTCTTCCAAGCAAAAACCCAACTCCACGGGGCTCGCAAACTGCCCAGTGCGCCTTCAGCACAGGGATCACTGGAGAGCCCGATAAGGGAACGAGTTGGCCCTTGCAGATAGGATGGGAGAACAAGTGCACCTAACACTTGACCCCGTGCAGGCCTTCCCACACCTCAGGGGAAGACAACTAGAGCTCGTGTTTGCCCCGAGCATGTGGAAATGTTGGCCAGAGTGACGAACCAGGCGGACGTCACGGGGAGTCCAGACCGGAACCACCTGAGCGGGATGCAGTCTGTTTATTCCGGTCTTTTTGAGCCCAGCAGCGGGTCTGCCCCCACAGGTTTTGGGGTGCCTGGCAGGTGGGGTCTTCTGCCGTGAACACACACGGCAGGTTTTCTCTACTCCATTCCCCCTTAAATACCCAGGCCTGGAAAGGCCAGGGGCCCAAGTCAAAACTAGGGGAATCGCAAATTAATTCCTCCTCTGATCTTAAATTTCGAGTTTCCGGTCAGTCTGCTCACATGGAAGGCATGGGAGGGGAAGGGTCTTGCTGAAGGAAACAGGCGTCTGAGAGGAGCTCTCCCCCAGTCAAAGTCCCAGAAGCTCTGCTCCTTCAGGGAGTGGATGCAGTTCTTCTGCCCCACATCTGAAGGTGAGAGCCTCCTGCTGTTATGGGAGACTGTTGTCTAGGTTCTTGGCTATGTGGCATAAAAGAGTTTAAGGACACACCAAAGCGTAGGCAAGGGAACAAATAGTTTACGAGAAATCAGAAAGGAGATAGTTACACACCCAAGACATGGGTCACATGAGTTTATCCTGTGGTCTTGTGAGGTGACCCAACCCCCACAGGGATGGCACCCTGGCCAACTCACACCTACACCACTTGGCCAATCAGGGGTTTTTGTAGATAGCAGAAGTAGGATTCATCCCAGAGCCCCTGCTTCTGCCTCAGGCGTAGTTCCATTCTGGTAGTTGGGAACATGTGCTTCAGTTCTCACTGTACTCCAGAGGGTGATGGAAGCCAGGGCCCATCCATGCTCTGCTCATGGGGTTTCTGGGGGCCAGCTAGAGGCAGCCAGGAGTAGAAGGCTGGGTGTGACCATGCAGACCCATGTGCAGAAGTTCTGCTATAGGAAGAGGTGTGTGCTGGGTGTGGGTTTGTGCTTACCCCATGGGCCTCTTCCTGGAAGAGGCAGGCTCTAGGCTGGGGTTTGGGCTTACCCCATGGGGCTCCCCCAAGACCCAAGGACTGAGATCGCAGAGGTAGGGACATGGGGCAAGAGAAACTGATGGTGCAGGCACATTCTGAATATCTACAAGCATTTTCTTAGCTGGTGTTTCTCCAGTGCCCACCATGTGCCTTAACTAAGCCGTGCTTGTCACCTGCTCTGTCAGTCAAGGTCATGGCTATAAGTCATAGTCTGAAAAAGGTGGCTGGGGGCCAAGGACCATCAGTCAGGGAGGGTGGCTCCTGGCACTGGCATGATTGGAGCATAGCCACCCCTGCCACCAAAGAGAGGGACTATCACCAGCCCTGGGATGAAGCTCCAGCTGCAGCTAGGAGGGGCTCCTGTGACAGACTTGGGCCCTCTGTGGAAACCCTTGGTCCCTGCCCCACAGTGAGTGGTCCCACAGAAAAGGAGTGAACTCACCTCCACCTCCTTCCCTCTCTTACCTGCTGGGGCAGGGTTCTTAAGTTGACCACAGACAGGCAATTGGAGGGGCAGGTGGGAAGCACCCAGCCCATGTGACTTGAGCCATCTGATCCCCACAGCTGTGCTGCCCAGGGGTCCCTGGGTCTGCCTACCAGCATGCTGATAGCAGCCCCAGGGTCTCTGAGGTAGGAGAAGGGCAAGATGTTGTGGGAATTTGATGAGGTGGAGACAGTGCTGAGAAGAGGGCCTGGCATGTGATCAGCACAAAATCCAAGTTGGAGATAGTCCTTATCATCTTTATTATCCTCATACACACAGGGGAGGAAACTCAGGTACTGATTTTCTTTTGGGACCTGAAAAGAATGTTCTTGCATAGTTCCCACCAACAACATGCTGTGCTATAGTAGGACAATTTCTCCCAACACTCAGCATGCCTCAGCCTGGAGCTGTTTGTGGCTGTGGTCACATCCGTTTCTGTAGGTGCTGGTCACCAGGACAGTAAGCTTCAGCCAGGTAAATGATCTGGGGACCAGATGGCATACACCTCATCTCCAGGGTCACAGAGCATCTTCTGGTGACTGGGGCTGTTGGAGGGGCCAAGCTGCAGACCAGGCCTGCCTCCCTGGAGCTGCCTTCTGGATGTGGAAGATGGGCACTAGATAAGAAAGCAAAAGCCGATGGCATGACTCAGAGCAAGAAGCACCATACAGAGTACATGGTCACAACAGGGTCAGGGATGCATGAGATCTTTGCTGGGAGGGCTGCTGTGGGTGGGTGGTCAGCACAAACCATCAGAGCCAGGGAGTTGGTGCTGGGCACACAGACAGAGGGACCTTCCAGGTCCAGGCCAGAGTGCAGGACAGGCTTGGTGCCTTTGTGAGCAATTTTCATGGTAGATAGTGAGGTCAGACAGTGGGAGTCACATACAGTCTGTGTGTGTATGGGGGTGCGGGTGGTTTGCAATCCTTAAACAGTGTAAGAGCTATTCTTAGCTCTTGGGACAGAGGAAAACAGGCCATGGGCCAGGTTTGGCACATGGGACAGGTTTGACCTCCGGTCCTAAAAGAAAGCCAGGAGGCTCCTGGCATGATGCTCCCTGCCAAGCTGCCCATGGCCCAGGCACTGGGGGAGACTTTCAGAGGGAGCAATGGAACTCTGTTTGGGTGTGTGATGTGCAACATGTGGTTTAGACCTCTCTGCTGGGTTGTTCAACAGGCATTTGGATATCAAGTCTTTAGAAGACAAATATTTGTACATCACTTTTTTCTATAAAAAATTCAAATATCCACAGATGTAGAGAGAATATAGAAGTAGAGGTGGGAACCACCATCCTGCTTCAACTGCTCTAAACTATTTGACAGTGTTATTCTATCAGCTTGTGCTTAGAACCCTGATGTATTGAAAGAGGGGAAGAGAGGGCTGAGGGCTGAGATGCTGCTTCTCTTCCCTTTAGTGACTCATCCCTGGAACTTTCTGGACAAATCTGGGTGAGGAGGTGTCAGCAGTGGTGTCTGAGAGGGCATGGGAGTTGAGACAAGAAGAAAATCAAAAGGTGTGATAGGTCCTGGAATCCAAACAGGTGACATCTGTCCAGGAGGGTTGTTGAATGGAGGTGGCTGGTGAGCTGGGTGTATCACAGAGAGCTGGTGTGTACCACAGAGAGTGGGGATGTGGAGTCAGCAGCAGGAGCCTCCATCATTCTTGGAGAGGTTCTGTAGGAGTGGAGAGCAGCATCATGAGGCAGTTGGAGGGGGAAGGAGGCCAGAGAGGCCAGTGTTCAAGAGCTACAGACACCTAAGTAGAAGAAAGACTGACAGTGTATAAAGGGGGTGAATATCCAGGGAAGGCCTGGGTGAGGCAGGGGCAAGAGCAGGAGCCTAGGCAAGCAGAAGCCATCCAGGGGCCAATAGGGTCAGCCAGGTCAGCAGGCAGTGTTGTGGGATAGGGAGGCACTTCTTGCTTGGTTACTTTCCATCGCCATGAAATTAACACCAAGGTCTTCTGTGGTGTTGAGCTAAGAGGGGCATGAGTCACCTAGGGGCAAGAGGGGGTAGAGATAACATCAAGGTGGAGGGGCAAGTGACCAGGTGCTGGTAACCCCTTAAACTTGAGCAGTATTTTCTGGAGACTATTTGACAGTTGTGACTTCCCCAAGCTCAATCTGCACTGAGTGGATGTGGGTGGATATGGGTGAGTGTGACTAGCTTGTGGTTGTGACAAGGAGCAGGGTGGAGAGGCT
>JAKSZT010054294.1:72210-91311 GCA_026826555.1 Tolypeutes matacus | reverse complement strand
AACAGGCCATGAGTCAAGTGACAGCACTGAGGTCCTAGGGGCTCCAATGCTTGCTGGCATGTGGGATTCCATACAAGAGGGGGTGTTTAGGGAGCAGGACTGGCAGGGTGGTGGCTACAGTCACTGGCCATGAGGATTGCTTCCTAGCCCTGCCCATCAGTGCCGGGTGACAGAGGTGGGTGAAGGACAAGGCCAGGGCCCTACATGGGATGAGCCATCTGAGAGTCATTTACATGGCAGGAGTGACCACAGAAGGAACCCACAGCCAGGATCTCTAGTGACAGAGGGGAGGGTCAGACTAGGCAGCAGGTAGGTGACAAGGGGGAGGAGCTGAGGTCATTAGGAGCAGGAGAGTCCTCTGGGGTTGGTCCCCAGTAGTGTCCTGCAGTTGGAGCTGGGCACTAGGGGAAAGGAGAGCAGGGGCCTTAGGTGGCAGGTCACAGGTACTGCTCTCAGCAGGTGACAGGTGAGCAAGATGGTTGACAGAGGGCCATTGCCCTCAGAGGACTGGTCCTAGGGAGTGTCAGGGAGGTCAATCCCCATACAGAGCCTTGGCCCAGAGGTGGAAGAATCCCAGGAGCCATTGACTGGGCTAATAAGGCTGCTCATGCCTGCTCCCACACACTGGGTCCTACCAATTCCATGTTCCACCCACTCTGGATACTCCACTCTGCATCAAGACCACATGTCCTACCCCAACCTATTTCTTGCCCACTTGGGATCCAGCCCACTCTGGGTCCCCCACTGTACCTACTGCCCATGACAGGTCCTGCCCACTCTGGTCCCAACCCATGTGGGGTCACTCCCCACACTGATTCCTGCCCACTTGTGGTCTTACTGCACCCTGGTTCCTGCTCACTTTGGGTGCCCACCACTCTACCTCTTGCCCATGCCCTGCCCTGCCCCACTCTGGGCCCTGCCCAATCAAGGCCCTGCTTACTCCAGTCCTGTCCCACTCATGTCCTGTTGGGAGGAGCATTTGAACCCCTCAATGTAGTGTGGGCAAAACCAGTCCAATTGTCCAGTGACTGTTCTGTGTGCACTCTCCAGGGTCCAGGGACACAGGGGTCAATAAGAGAGGTAGGCCCATCCTCAGGGACTCCCACTGCTGGGCCTCTAGGAAAGATGGTCCAACCCTTGGAGATTCCCAAGGGAGCAGTGACTGAATAATTGACGATACTTTGCTGACACATGCTAAACATGGAACAGAGCTGTGTGCCAAGCTTGGGGGATTGGATGGGGTGGGCAGGGTCCAGGGGACTCCATGAAGTAGCCAGCTCAGAAGTAGGCCAATGGGGGTCTGGCCCTAGACCCATGGCTGTCACCTGGGTATGCAGGTGGGCCAGCACCTCTGCCTCTGGAACTGTGGGTCTCCTGGGAGGGAACTGGAAACTCCTTCTCCCCACGCTAAGGACAAGAGGCAGTGGAGAGGGGGGACCATGAGGGTTGCTTCCTGGAGGGGCTCTTGAGAAAGGACCAGATTTGGGGGTCCTTGTTCTCATAACCTTCCTCCTCACTGTCCTTGTCCAGACAACCACTGCCCTCCTTCCTCTGCCTGGAGAATCTGAAAGACTGGAACATCTCCAGAGAAGATTGCCAGAAGCTGCAGGATTTTGTCTTGGGCATGGGCCCCAGCCCCAGCAAGTTCCAAAGGGTGAGAGTGGAGGGTGGGGCTACTTCCCCCAGACTGCTCCTCCCTGGGCTGCTCCCACCCAAGATTGCTTCTTTATAGGATTCTCACCCCACAAGCTGCTCTCCCCTAAAATGCTCCCCACCCAGACTGTTCCCCTGAAAGTTCTCACTAAAAATCTCCCCACTCAGACTATCCCCCACCAGGATGCTCCTTCTCCCTAAGGATGCTCCCTGATCATACTCCCCCCAAACTACTCCCCCTAGATCCTTCCCCCAGGACACTATTGCCCAGAGTGCTTCTCCCTGAGCATGCTCTTCCCTAGGCTGCTTCCCCCCATGATGACCACACCCCACGTTTCTTCCTACACTATGCTGCCCCCTCCATGGCGAGCTCCTTACCCAGAGTCTGAACCCCAGGATATTCCCCCTAGCTGCTTCTCTCACTGCATGTTCCTCCCCCAGAGTTCTTCTACCCCTGGATGCTCCCCACCCAGGCTGCTCCCCCACTAGGATGTTCCTACTCCACTAGGATGCTGTACTTAGCATTCTGCCCACAGGCTGTTCTTCCCAGGGGTCTCTCCTCCAGGGACTGCCCCATGTCTCCTGAGTGTTCCCATCTACCATGTCATGGTGTTCCCAGGACAAAGGCTTTTTTTCTTATGGGCTGCCCTGTCCTGACTGGACAGTATGCACATACACATGCTTTGTTTTACTACATGGAGCAAAACTGTTGCCAGTCAGGTGGCTTCAACACAGGTGCCTTAAGCATCTCCTTTGTGCAGGCCCTGAGCACTTATGATGTAAGGGGATGGATACCAAACAAGGGATCATCCAGGGAGAGAAGCCTGAGGTGAGTGGTAAGCCCAGGAGGCAGGGGTTCTGACTGCCAGGGGCAAGAAGGTAGCAGTAGAGCAGGGGCCTGGAGTGAGTGCTGGGCTGGGGCACAGGAGGAGGAAGAGGCTTCTATGCTGGGAGACCCAGGCATCAGCACCCCATCTTCTCTGAGCTATGGTCCTCCTGTAGAAATAAAAGACAGCAGGTGGGTTGTGGAGACCCTGGGGCCTTGGCCACACCTGGGGAGATCTGTGAGCAGACGTGTGCCCCTGTCAGGTTTGGGCTTGCCTCAGGGCAGTGGCTCTGCCAGCCCCATGACCCTGGGGGTTTTAAAATGTCATGTGCAGCTCTATCCAGAAAACCACCTACCTGAAGCCTGACCATGCTCAGGACCCATCATTGAGTCCATGAAGCAGGAGTCACTCTTAGTAGGCATTGCAGGTCCCCAGAACCCACAGTGGGTTGTCAATATAGAAGGTGTGAGGGCCTGGGAATCATAGGCAGAGACCCACACCTCCCTGGCCTTCCATCCACATGGGGAGTAGGAGGCTGCAGGGACAGACCTGTGGGCACCTTCTGGGTGGTGGGCACCTGAGTTGCAGTGGCTGCTCACAGGGACTCCTTGTAAGTATCAGCTCCCCATGGCAAGAGCTGTGTCTCTAGTTCAATATTGACCCCACCTGTGCCTTCTCCAGAGGGACACTCTGTAGCATATGTGTGAATGTGCCAGTGGGCAGCCCTCCAGTTCATGCAGGTGCTTCCTCAGCTGTCCTTGAGAGATGAGGTGGCCTTGAACTGACTGGACATCCATTTGTCCTGGACAGGAACACCCGGCATTGACAAGTGAACAGGTCAGCACCTGATTTACTAACTACCAGTGGCACCAAAGGCCCCCCCTCCTGAGCCCAGAGCAAGTCCAGCCATGGCTGTCATGTGACCCCCATGCTGACACCCAGTTTGGAGACAGGCCTGTGTGGTCAGGTGACTGACCTCAGGGACCATCTTCTCATGGTTTGGGGGCTGGTGCTGGCTTCCAACAAGCTTCACAGTAACTTTGTGTCATTCTGCTTAAGGAAGGGCAGTGCCATATTTGCAGATTCAGGGGTTTTCCTGGTGGCTAGAGTTAACCATCAGGTGTTGGGTCAATTTGTCATCAGGGAGTTGAGAGTGCTTTAGCCAATGGTGACATCATATTGGACTCAGAGCACTGGTCAGGCAGGGCTTTGGCAGCTACTCTGTGTTTAGAGGTTAATATGCAGCCAGGGACAAGAGTCAGGTGGGAAAAAGGCCATGATGTGGTCAGAGGGTGGGTGTTGGTTAGTAAAGTTTGGGAGGTGAAACAAGTATCATGGTGGTGTCCATTTTCATAATTCTGGGTTTTTGTTTCAGACCAAAGTCAGATTGAGCAATAAAGAATATTGGATTGAAGCAGTGGAAATGCCCTCTCCCAGCCAGTGGGTGCAGTTACCTGCTCAGAAGCCCTTGCTATTGCCAGGGGTAGGAGACTGGGAATTAGAACATGGCTGAGCCTCTCCTTCCTCTGATTTTGCAGTGCTTTCATAAGCAAGTGAGGAAAATGACCCTCTGAGATCCAGAGGCTGACCAAGAACTGAGGGCACTGCTGGCACTGCCCCAGAATTTCCTGGAGATACAAGACCTTCTCAAAGCTGCTGGATCCCAGGTACTCTTGTCCCTACAGGCCAGTGGGACCACCTCACCTCTTCAGCCCCTGCTCTGCTCCAAGGGTGGGAAGCAGGGATGGGAGAGAGTGATCCATGGAGCAGAGACAGAGACAATTTACCCTGGCATGGAAGGAGCCCACATGGCCACAGGTGGGGGTGGTTTCCTTCTGAGAACTGGGGAAGCAGACTTAGAAAGAAAAATATGGAAAGGTAGCTGTCTAGTATGCTGTCTTTTAAAACATCATTGAGGTAGTCACATCCAACATTTTTCAAGTTCTTCCTCTATATCAGACACTGTTTCTAAGCATTGCCTCTGTACCCTTTGACCTCCTTCAACAAGCTCAAAGCCAATGTAACAGTAAGAAATGTGCTGTTGGCCCACATGGCTGGTCAGTGACAGTGTGGGAATCCAAGCCAGGGCTGATGCCTCTGTCCTGGACTCATGTGACCCTGTTTTGTGTTGTTCCTCCCTTTCCTTTAAATGTTCTGAAACCAACATCTCTCCTGGCTTCCCAGCTAGTTTACTTCCAGCCCTAGCCCCACCTTGCTGTGTGACCTTGGGCAGGTTCCCCTGACCTCTCCATGCCTCTGTTTTCCTATCTGTGAAATGGGGATAGTGATAAGACCTGCCACGTGAAGTTGCTATGGAGATTACTGGGGTTAACCAAGGGCTTGGAGCCCAGTCTGAGAGAGAGCAAATGTTCAACAAATATTAATTCTGTCAATTCTTCCTTGCTGCATGGTGTTCCTGTAATGCATCATCCTTTATTCATTCCACTTTTAGGCTTTAGCTAATCCTTTTCAGTTTTCAGTACTGTAACCGTTTTCCATTGACAGTCATTGTAAATACAACTGCTAGAGAGTTTCAGGTTACCAGCAATCATATTTATTAAGTGTCCCTGGGCCTCGCCTCTCAGAGCCCAGCCTCTAGTCCTCTCATTTCACATGCCTCAGGAGGACAGGGGAGCACAGCATGACTTGGGATGTGTGGGCCTCACAGGCAGTCAGGGCTGAGCCAGGATGGAAACCCAGATTCCCAAACATGGATGGAGTCTCTTCCCAGCACCTGTCTGAGCCTCTACCCCCCAAGGAATTGTGTTTGCTTGTTCCTCAGGTCTCTTCAGGGCACTGAGATGTTGGTGGAGGGTCCAGGGTATGATGCTGCCTCCTTCCCCCTATCTTTCCTGGGCCTGGCCTCTTCCCTCTGGCTGCTGGCAGTGACCAGATCACCCCCTTCTGACCACCTCTGGATCCTGGCTGATGTCTCTCCAACTGGTGTCCTCCACAGAAATTTATTTCCAGACTGGGCAGATTTGATCTTTAAGTTCTTTCACTTTGGCAGTGACTATTCCTGTCTTATTAACATAATACCAGCACTCTTCCCCCAGGAAGATACATGTCCCCCCTTTCCTCACAAACTGAGGCTTCAGATAACTTATTCTGCTGGCATATAGGTATGGTGGGTAAAGGAAGAGGAGGTTTAGTATTTCCCTGCAAGCTGTTTCAACCTATCCATTGCTGAGAGAGGGGGCAGTCTTGTAACAACTGGAGCAGGCCTGGGAACTGGTGTCAGCCCTGAAGGAGAATAGGAAAAACAGCCTAAGGCACAGAAACATCTTACTATGCACCAGTATGCTACAGCAATTAGGGCTCTATTCACAACAGTCCAGTCTGTGGAGTTTAATTCCAAACACCAAGGCAATCAGGCCGCATAAACACAGGCCCTACCAGGAGCAGGGGTTCATTCAGCTGGCGTTCAGCGAGGTTGGTGCTCTGGTGATTCCCACTCTCAGGGTGTGGTCAGGTACGGGTTGGGCTGCCCAGCTGTTCTGCTCCTTATCGTGACGGGCCTTTCTTGACCCTGGAATGATGAATCCAGGGGGTGATACCTGCAACTTTAAGAGTAGTGCGAGTTATAAGGATTACAGTATATGGACTTGTCCAGGAAGGCTGGAGGGTTTTTTTTCCCTCCAGTCTTTGACCCAGAACTGGTTCCCTGGCTGATGAAGGTGCACTGGGTGTCCCAAGGCAATGAGGTTTTGGGACAGGACAGTTTAATGTATTTCAGCTAAAGTTCCTCCAAGGTGTTGGAGAATGGAATCTAGTTTGGCCTCCCTCAGAAGTCTGAGAATTCCTCTGAATGCCCAGAAGATTGAGGATGGCTGCCCAAACAGAATTTCAAAGGGAGAGTAGCCTGTGGGTCCTGGGGTGCCAGAGAAGGGCCAAAGGAAGTAAATCTACCCAGGGGAGACCAGTTTCCTGGCAGCTAGGGTGGCATTGAGGGCTCAATTCATGCGCTCACCTTTCCCTGAACTTTGAGGCCTGTGCTACTTTGTTTTTTCTTTTCATTTATGAACAGGTTAAAGTCTCAAGTCACATTTGGAAGCCCCAAGGCCGGAGTTTGGCTGAGTTGTTTCTTGATGTTTTGAAAAGCCCCCTGTTGGACTTTTCCCCATGCAAGAAATTCCCTTTTTGGCCCCGCCAGAGTTTTGTAAAGGGGTCTGGCCATTGCTGCAAACCCACAGATCCAGATGCAGCAGAACCCTGCCGCTCCAAGAAATGGAGCTGTCTTTTTGTGGTGGGTGTGGGGATGGAGCTGATCACCCTTTTTCCACTTGGGTCCTAGCATCTGGAGCTTTTGCAAGATGTTGAACCTTAGGTATTTAATCTGCTGTTTACAGATCTGAGCCTTTCTCCACCCAGTCCATGTTAAAAGTTGAAAGAGGGTTTGGGTTCCCTTCCAGCAACTTTCTTCTGCATGATGTTTCCATTCTTCACTTCGAGGCATGGTGAGAGGAGGGTGAGACTGGTTCCAAGGCTTAAGCTTGCTGAGTCTTCAGCTTTGAAGGTAATCTGGGCCCCAGGTTTGGTTAGGAGGTCTCTGCCAAGCAGGGGAACAGGCACCCAGGCAGGTACAGAAACTCATGAGTTACTTCATGGCTGCCAAGCTGGCAGGTTCTTGACTGGCAAAAGGGCCATCAGTGCGAATGGTATCCAGTCGCTCCTATGATATTAGCAGTTTTTCCACTATACAGAATGTTCAGCACCAGTGTCCACCATGAAAGTCATTGTCTGGCCCCCGACTTGTAATTTGACCATGGGCTCATGGGGCCAAGTTCCAGTGAGCCTGGTCGCCCCTATTCAGGGTTGAGTCCTGCCAGCCCCATCAGTTGGTCTTGGCACTCTGGTCGATATTTTCCTTTAGGGGTGCTTCCTCTTGGTGTCTGAGACTTCTAGGGGCACTCATTTTTCTAGTGTCCACTCTCTTTGCAGTAAGTGCATTGGTCTCTGGCCAGAGGCATTCTCTTGGTGCTTCCCGCCTAAGGACTTCGTCCCAATTGATGAACACTTTGTTGGCGACCTCTAGCAGTTGAGAGATGTTCATGCTCGCAAATCCTTCCAACTTTTGAATTTTTTTTTCTTTTTTTTTGATGTCTGCCACTGCTTGTGCCACGAAAGTGGCGTTTACCATCTTCTGGTTTTCTGGAGCTTCTGGGTCAAAGGGTGTGTCATGTTCATGGGTCATTTAGCCCCTTCTTGGACCCCTCAGGGGAGTGCTTCCTGATATAGTTGAAATGCAGCCAGTACCAGTTCAGTGTTAAAGTCCCAGTTAGACTTAGTTTTCGGTGCCACCACCCATGCCCAATCCTCCGAGTCTAGGACTCCCCTCTGGTGGGGTTGTCAGTTCTGCAAGGGCCAGGGGTGGTGTCGCTGCATGCTTTGCCTGTACCTCCAGGTCAGGAGGGGAGACTGAAGGAGGAGGCATCTCTGGGAGACCTGCCGGTGCTCCTAAGCCAGGAGGAAGGGCTGGAGCGGTTGGCACATATGGTGGTGGGAGCAGTAGTGGGTCTTCTTCCAAGGACCCCTGATAAATGACTGGTTTCTGGTGCCTTGCTTCTTGTGCAACTAAGACCCTGCTCTGCCCCTTCTTTCCAATGCACAACCGAACCCAAGGGGGCAGAGTCTGGGCTATTTCTAACCAAGAGTCAATATAGGGGAACTGATCTGGGTAGCTAGGGTTCCGGTGACTACTAGCCACACTGCACGGACCTTGGCTACGTCTAGGGTCCCTTCGGAGGGCCAGCTGATGTTAAAAGTGAGCCACTCCAACTCACATAGAGTTTGGAGGGTGCCAGGGTTCATCCGGATACCCTAATCTCCGGAAAATCCTTTCCTGAAGTTCTTAAACATGCAGTTCAAGACAGTGTTTTTTTGTTTTTTAATTGTGGGTAAAAATCAAAATTCTCACAATACATACAAACATTTGCAAAATGATATATAAATATATATGCATATATGTGTATTTGCTTATAAAAATGTTATTTATATATATATATATATACATATATTTTAAGAGGTGCTTAGATTACCCAAAATATTACACGGAACCCACTGGGATTCCCATGTTGCCCACCTCCCACACCTCCCACCACATCCCACACAAACATCTCCCACAAGTGTGGCCCACCACCCTCAATGAACTTACACATCCTAGAGCCTTGCCACCAACCATAGACCACAGTTCACACCGTAGACCACACTCTCTCCCACTCAGTTCTGAGTGGTGTGTGCTGATTTAAAATGGCCTACATCCGTTGCCACAACGGTACTCAGGACAACCTCTAACTCCCAAAGAAGCCCCTGTATTTCAACTGCTCATCCCCTCCCTACCCCAAAAGTGTCAAGGGCCACTGGATCCACTCATTGTTATAATTTCTTCCATTGCTAGAATCACCATATGTGAACAAGAGAATACCATCAAGTCCACTCTAGTCCATAGTTCTTCCATAGTGTGTTTTGACTGTGATGAGTCCATACCCTGTGTCGGTGATGCAAGACAAAGGTGGGGTGCCTCTTTCAAGGCCACTCAGATACCCGCCTGTCCGCATCCCTCGCAGGAACTTAGGCTCATCTTAGCTAAGGCATCTAGACAAATTTCCGGGTGCACTGTTATGCCAGATGATGTAGTGGCAGAAACAGGTTGGGGCCCACTCTGACCCTGTGACACAGGCTGTGGGGCCACCAATTGGTATGATAGGCACAAACCCCTACCGTCCACATTCACGCAAACAATCACTCAAAAGTTAAACAATCCCTCCCACAGGAATTGCCCTATACTGGATTCTCATCACGCAAGAGCTTGGGAGGTGATCAGTCTCCTCTTCCGTCCAGAGAAGGGCCTGACTGGGGCTTGGCACCCAGGTGCTTACCTTTCCACAGTCTTCTGATATCATTCAGTCCATCTCTCTCCCTTGAATCTGACTGGGACATGGGGACACAGCCCACGGGGGTCCGCCTTGGAAGGAGGTCCCATCTAGACCACAGGAGCCGCCTACCTCGTTCACTCGGAGATCGCCGTGGGCTGCTCCCTTCCATCACAAGCTGGAGGCACAATGGGCCTGATTGGTTGGGTTTTCTGGTAAGGGAACCAAATGTTGCAGCTGTTGCAATGGGAAACCCAAAAAATGGCACTCAGAAGGAGTGGAGGGTCCAGGCTTTATTACACGCGCGGGCCCAGAGGAAAGTTCGGTTTCCAAATTCTGGGCCCCCAGCCCCAGTTTTCTGGAGTTTTTATTGGGGTCTACAGGCTCCCATTCATTGGCTAGCGAGTTGGCAGGTGGAATTTTCCATTATCTTAGACAACTAAGCAAGTGTGGTTATAGAAGCAGAATTTGCCAGTTGTGAAATCAAGTGGGCAGCGTTACAGAGCCAGAGGCACAGGTTCCAGTTCTAAGGCAGGGGATTCTTGTCAGGAAAAGGGGGAGGGGGAGGGCTGTAGTGACTTTTCCTTATCATCAGTAGGACCAGGGGCTGGTGTGGGGTCTGGGATTTTCCTTAATCACACCTGTGACAAAGCAAACTTTGAAGCCAAGGAAATCCAATTTTGTTTTTTTCTCTGGAAACATAAACCAATGTAGCAGAAAGGCAGTGGAGGTACTGGTGTGACCATGCTTTTCTCAGAGAGGTAAGGCCTTGGCAGGGGATGAATCAGGTTCCCTTGGCTGGGCATCCACCCCTGTCCATGCCACTGCCTCCCTCTCTGCTTTTAGATCCTGTTCATGACCATGGAGGGCTGTGCTCCTTCCTCCAGCCAGTAGTTTCCACCATTTCTTTGCATGGAGAATTCACTAACCCACCCTGGGGGAGACTGTGGAGCATATACATGGAGGAGGGTCCAGGGCCAGATATAGACCAGCAGATGTGCAGGTGGCATCTCCCTGATGACACAGAACCCACTGTATTCTCAGATTTCATCGTCCCTCAGAAGTAATCCTTGCAGAGCCTGGGCCACAGTATTGAGAAATGAGGGTTTGAGAAGCGAGTGCCCAATCCACAGACCAGGCAGGTCAGCCCTTTTCTTGTTGATTTCTGGCAATGTTAAAGTTCTCCCAGCTGCTTCTATAGAAATAGAAGTAATTTTCCCCTCAAAGAACACCCCCCAAAATCAGGCATATATGGCAAACTTATCCTGTGGCCTGTGTTTCTGAGGTATCTCAATAGGCCTAAGTTCAAGGGTCACCTCTCCCCATGATCACTGTAGGCTCCTGAAGCCTCTTTCTGGCCTATTTGTTGGCCCACATAAAGGGGTAACAGGGTTTCTGTGTGGCCACAGCATCCTGATCTTACATTCCAAATTGTAGTTTGAAAGGGCTCAGGAGGGTCTTGTACATTCCAGATGAGACTTTCCTGCTGTTGTTGTCAGAAATGGAGACAAGATAATCAAAGCCTCCAGGGATGGGGGTCATGGCAGGAGACAGAAGAGACAGAGGAATGGGGCATTGAGAGCTGTGAGTGTGAAAGTGGTCTGGCAGGAGTTCCCCTCATCTCCCATCATACCATGGACACCACATCTTCTCATCACAGCAAGTGCAAACAAAACCAGATCTCCCAGGGGCAGGGGTTTCCATAATGTGGAGCCAAAGGACTTGATGACTTGGCAGTGCCCAGGGAGGGCAGAATGATGGGACATGAGAGAGAGGAAGAGAGTGTCCCCTGAAAACAAAAACTCTGCTTGATAAAAACAACTGCATTGTGAGACAAGTAACACCATGTGTCCTGCACTCACCCTCACCCTTGTCACCATGAGCCTATCTTCTCCCTGTACTTCCTCATGCATGTGCTAAGCCCCCCATGTGGCTATCTCATCCCTTCTCTTGCTCCTCAGGTTGCAAAGCTTCCTGCCCCACCCTCACTCTTATCTGATGACCTTGTTTCCTTCTGTTTTAAAAACAGCCTATTGATGTGTAATTGACACACTATAAATTGCAGAGCTCTAGATTCTACTATTGTTATGGTTTGATGTGTTGATACATGCATCCACCAATGAAGCCAAGACTAAGGGTACAAGCATGTCCATCCCCACCAGAATTCTCACATGCCCATTTGCTGTCTCCTTTCCGTCCTCTGCCCCATCCTAGGGGAACACTGATGTACTGTCACTACAGAGTCACTTGCTTATTCTAGAAATTAATGTGAATGGAATGACACAACATTTCTCCCCCCTTTCTTTTGGTCTGCCTTCTTTAACTTGGCATAATTATTTGACAATCCATCCCTGTGGCATGTATCCATAGTCCATTTCTCTGTATTGCTGAGTAGATTTCCATGATGCAGCTGGGTCACATTTGCTTCATGCTCTCCCCTGTGGATAGGCAACTGGGTTGGCTCTAGCTTTGGGTCTTTGCAGATAAAGCTGCTGTGAGGTTCAGGGACACACTTAGTGTTAGTAGCACATTTGCTATCATATCTCTGGGTAAATGCCTAGGAGTGGAATGGGCTGCTAGACCTGGCCAAGCAGCTGCACCTGTTTCCTCCCTCCTCTATCTCCCACCCACTCCAAGTAGGTCTTAGCAGCCTCTTCTCTCCTGTCACACCCTAGACACTCTCCAAACTCTGGACTCTCACTTCCTTCCCATGTCTTCCCACAGGACCTCTTCTCTTGGAGACCTTGCACATGCCCCACATGTTGGATTGGCCCTCAGTCTGTGTGTCTAATATTCTGCTGCTCTAACATCCTATTCATCATCATCACCCTCCTACTGGCACATCTCAGGGCACAGAACTTTGTTCCTGATGAATATCTATCACCCAGACACTAGCTGATATGTAGGAAGCACTCACTGGTGGGTATTGTTTCCTAAGATTCTCTGGGCACTCGGGGCAGAACATCTGCCATCCTATCCCTTTTCTACCCTCTTTAAGATGGTGCAGACCTTGTCTTCCTTCCCCAGCACCATACCCATCATAGAGCTGAGACAGCACCTGCTGTCCATCCAGATGAGTCCTACCTGTGGGTGGGGCTCCATCTGTTTCCCTCCTACCTGTGTCCACTGTGGAGGCACAGGGGAGGGCCTCTGCTAATGCCTTTGGGGTGAATAACCCAAGCAAAAATGAACTGGCTGGAGGAGAGGTCCTGGGGATGGGAGTGGGAAGGGGAGGTGGGGTCATATGTCACAGAGAAGAAACTCTTGAGCTCAGGGCTCCAGAGATGGGTGTGGTCCATCCAGGGTCAGGAGATTGGCAGGAAGTTTCCTGAAGCCTGGCCACAGAGTGTGACACCATGTTTTGTTCTGCAGGTGAAGTGCAGATGTGCTTTGTGTTTTGGGGGGCATCTGGGCTGAGCCTACCTCCACCACTAGGCTGAGCCCCAGGGGAACAGAAGGCTTTGGCTGGCTATTCATGATGATGAGTTACAGAGATTTATCTCAATTAAAGAATGAAGTCACCAGATTTCCATGGAGTGGGTCCCCTGAGTAGTACTGAGGGCTTCTTTGGGACACTGCCAGGTTTGAATAGATTAGTTAGCTAATCCCTATACTGGAAAAAAGCATTTGAGAACTGAACATGAGATCAGAAGTCCAAGGAGGTCTGTTCCTGCTTAGGCAGCAATAGATTAGAAAGATTCCAGCTCCTGGGACAAATTTGTGCAGCTAAGGCCCTTCTAGAGAGAGGAGGATTTTCTGCTGCTACACCTTCCCATCTGTCCCATGGTACAATGTCCAACTCCCCATCCAGCTACCTTGGGGAGTAGACCATGACTACATCCTGCTATTTCTGTGTTTGCAGGGGCATCTCCATAGAGTCATGAGAAGCAAACCTTATTGGGGATGCCCAAGCAGGGTAGGATATCATGGATTTTCACTTCAGGTTGTAATTCATTGTGTTTGCAAAGCAAACATTCTATTCAATTAAACTTTAATGCTTTGAACTGCCCCCTTTAATCCACTTAACTTTATATCTTGGGCATCTTTCCATGTCAAAGTTTAGAGATTAAGGCCAGACTCTTAAACTCTGGCTGGCATTTCCCAATGTGCATGTGAGTTCATTGAGAAGTCAGTAACTTAATAATGCTCACTTAGATCAGTCTGCTTTTATGAGCAACATTTAGAGGATATCTCTGCCCTTTTCCCCTTTACCTTATTATTTTCTCTGGATGAATTCCTGAAAGGGGAATTTCTGGATCAATCCTGGGAAGTCTCAGGAGTGACTCAGGATTCTGAGCTGGATCTCTGCTCACCTGCATGTGCTCACTTGTGTGGATCCAGAGTAATCAGACCCAGAATCTGTTCACAGCTGCCCTCAAGCTGGTCTGCAGACCTTCCTTCCTTTGGAATTATGTGTGCAGGAAGGAGGAGCCAAAGCTGCTGTTAGGCCTCAAGACAGGGCCTTTATGGATAACCAGAGATGGCATGAAGAAAACTTTAACAGGAGAGTTAGGCAAACTCACATTTATTACATATGCAGAGATAAGGAGCCAAGGTCAGTCCAAAGTGCCTCAAACCTGACTACCTGTGCTGCAGTTTTACTCTTGCTTAAATACCTAAGTTGCTACTTAGCCTTTGCTTTGATTATGCATATGGATGAACACATATAGCTAGTTATATAATTGTATGATTAGTATGTTCAGGAAATCATGCTTGCACATACATTGTGTGGCCAAAAAAGGGGCAGATAACTCCACCCCTGGGTAGGAAATTTACTATGTTAATTAAGCAAGTTGAAGTGAGGACAACAAGGGGCTTCTTCTGTGCAGGTCTGGCCAACCAGTTGAAGCTGGTTTTCACACTTCTTTGCTTCTGTTATAACCCAGGAGATCAACCACACTCAGACTTTAACCACTTTTATGAAGTTTATTGAGCTAAGCCCATGGGTGTCTGCAGCACCTCTCATGCAGGAGAGAACTGCAGCCCCCAGGTTTTAAAATGGCTCCTTTTTATAGGGGGTTGCTGTTGCAGTTTGCAAGCAAGCGGGATGTACAGAAGCGGATTTTGGCAGTTAGCTAGCATTTGCACAGAATGCCCTGATAGCCTGGGGCACAGCTGCAGGGTTGAGATGTCCTTGCAGGATTGTTCAAAGGAGGGGAGGTTGTATGCTTGTCTGTCCTTGCAAGATTGTTCAAGGGAGGGGAGGTTGTGTGCTTTTCAGATAAGACACTTAGGAGACAGTGGGAAACTTTTCTTTTATACGTTACTCTGGTTGCCATGAAGGCCTATGGGTAGGCTAATTTAGGGTTCAACACTTCAACAGGATATTTTTGGCCACCAAAAGTGGAATTTGGCAAAGAGAGGGTTGCATTTCATTGCCTTCTAATTTACATACAACTCTTTCCTTTGTTTCCTAGCAACAGTGAGAGAAAGAAGGTATTTCAGATATTTGGTCATCATACACCCATCAATTCCCTCCTAGTTTTCGGTGATATTCTTATTGCAAGGGAAAGGGATGAAGCTCAGATCTTCTGTAACTCCTTCTTGCTGACATTATGGGCATTGACCTCTTAAGAAACTATTGTAAGAGGGTAGCCTGAGGAGGAAAAGTTGGTTTGTTAAAGTTTGTAATTGCTTTTGAATAAAGAGCTGCATGAATGATGTGAGTACAAGTGCAACTGCTAAAAGATTTAAGATAATAATTTAAAAAGGGGAAGCTGGACAGGTTACAGAAGGAGAAATTATTTCCTTGTGTTATAAGGTTATTGCTCTCACTTCTTTGGAGAGATTGGTGGCTAAGTATAAGGATGCGGCTGCAGTTCTGGCAAATACTGTGATTCCTAAAAAGGTAAACAAGGGGATTAATTGGCTTTCTTTGATTATTTGTGGTGTTACATGTTTTGAGGTCTGCTTTTACAAAAGTCTGTTGAATTTTGTTTAAGTAGGCTTTTCTGGTCACTGCTTTCAAGGTGTAGATTAACGGAAACATTCCACAGTACAGCTGGTTTAGGCATTATTTGATGTTGATTTTATAAATTTACACAGTACCAACACTAGGTTCTATTGTAGAGGTTTTGGATAATTTGTAAAACAGGTAAACAGGTGTGAGGGATGATTAGTATCTTCTCTCAGGGATATTTATTGGTAATTTCTGTAAGACAAATAGCAGAATTAGTATCTGGAGTTTTTTTTCCCCCTTTCTTAATAGGAAACATAGGTTCCCAACTGGCTCCACTTCATAGTTTGCTTCATGCTCAGTTGTGGTCTTTGGTTTTGGACTCCCTTTATCTGCCAGATTTGATAAGTAGTAAGGTTTTGCTTTGTTATAATGGACCAGGACTTGATTCTCTGTAATTTAAGAGAAGAATGAGATGTTAATAGTACTGTGTAAGGTCCCTCCCATTTAGGTTTAAGCTGAATTCAGGGTATTTGTTTTTCTAAACTTTTAAAAGAACATAATCCCCTACTGTGAAGGGGTGGAGAACTGGACAATTGGATATTTTAGGCACATATTTGCATATGCTCTCCTAACTGCAATAATCTCTGTTACTGGGGAATTGGGTTTTTCCCTTCGGTTGCTTAGGAAGGGCCTTCCGTACATGAGCATGAAAGGACTTAACTCAAGTCCTCTTCTAGGGGCCTCCCCGACCCAAAGGAGAGCTAGGTTAAGTGCTTCTATCTATTTTAATTGTGTTTCTTGGTAAATTTTACTTAAGGTTTTTAAAAAACATAATTCATCCTTTTCACCTTTCCTGATGACTCAGGTTTCCAGGCTGCATGCAGTTTCTACTTAATTCTTAGACATTGGTTGATACTTTTCACCACAGCTGAAATAAAAGCAGGTTCATTATTTGACTGAGTTGTTTGGGACAGTCTAAACCTCAGAATGATTTCCTGGAGAACGAACTTAGTTACCATAGAATGCTGTTCTGTGCAGCAGGAAAAGGCTTCCACCCATCCTGACAAGCTGTCTACAAATACCAAAAGGTATTTAAAGGTTCCTGTGGTTTTTGGCATTACTTGCCAGTCTTCAGCCAGGGTAAGCCCTTGATCTTATGTCCCAAAAGAAGTTCACAATGTTTCCTTTGGGTTATTTTTCTGGCAAGTAAGACATTGATTGGAGACTTTCTGCACCACTTGAGCTAGGTGAGGTCCCACCACCAGTCGGTGAAGAAGGCTTAGCAGGGCTTGCTGTCCCAAATGCATGGTTTGGTGATAGTAGGAGACTAAGGGATATACTAGATTTTCAGGCATATAAAATTGTCTTTGGCTGTTTTTCAGCCACTTACCCACTTCTCTAGTTTCTCTGAATTTTTTTGGAAATCCCATTCTCTTGCATGTTCGAGGTCTGCAGGGGTATAGACTAGACATAAGACTTCCTCTATATGTTGAGGAATCTGAGATTTAATGAGTGCAGCTACTTGACTAGGAGGGTAGCCTTTTCTTGTGGCCTATTTTGCCACTTGGTCTGCTTGCCTGTTCATTAGGGCTATGTAGTAGTCTCCCTTTTGGTGTCCCCCAGCAGTGCATTATAGCTACTTCTGCAGGTAGTTTTACTGCTACTAAAAGTCTAGTGATTTGTGTGGCATGTTTAATATCTTTCCACCCAGATGACAAAAGTTTTTTCCTTCCAAATGGCCCCACATGCATCCAAGATAAGAAAAGCATATTTTGAGTCAGTATAAATGTTTACTTTTTTCCATCCCCTCTTTGGAGGGCTCTAAGAAGAGTAACAAGCTCAGCTTTTTGTGTGGAGGTCCCTGGGGGAAGTGATGCAGGTTCTAGTACTTCCCTCACAGTTACAAGAGCATATCCAGTTTTTTGAACACCTCCTTCAACAAAGCTACTTCTATCAGTGAAGATTTCCAAATTTGGATTTAGTAGGGGAGTGTCCCATAAGTCCTTCCTGGACGAATAGACTTCCTCTAGCATTTCTATATAATCATGAATAGGTACTTCCTCAGTACTTGATGGGAGTAGAGAAGCTGTATTTAATGTTGCACAAACTTTTAATTTGACTTCTGGGTTGTCTAAGAGTGCTGCTTGATATTTTCCAAGCCTCCCTAGGGTTAACTAAAGATTTCCTTTTCCTTCAAGCACTATGAGTACTTCTTGGGGTGTGGGGGGGATGAATGGTGATGGGCTGTCCTAATGTAAATTTTTCAGCTTCCTGTATTAAGACACAAGTTGCAGCAACATCACTTAAACATGCTGGTCATTGTCTAGCAATTTAGAGAAGTACGCTACTGGACGCTGCTTACTGCCCAATTTCTGGGTTAATACTCCAAGCGTTACAGCTTGTCTTTCATGACAAATAAATCAAAAGGTTTTCTGAGATCTTGTAATCCCATGACAGGGGCACTCAATAGCTCCCTCTTTAGTTGGCAAAATGCTTGCTTACATTCAGAGGTCCACTGGAGGGGCTCTGTGTCCCCACCAATTAAAGCTACATGCAAAGGCTTAGCTGTTAGTCCAAAATTTGGAATCCAAATTCGGCTGAACCCGGACATGCCTAAAAATCCCCACAGCTGGCAATGGCTCTTTTGGCTTTTTATTTCTAAAATAGTTCTTATTCTAGCAGTTGTCAGGGTCCATGTTCCTTTCTTTAGTTCATACCCAAGATGGCAGAGAGATTTCTGGAATAACTGTGCTTTACTCTTTGAGATCTTGTACCCTAAGGCTGCTAAGCTATTTGGCATTTCAATTGTATCTTTAACACATTCCTCTAGGTTGGGCTTGCAATTAAAATGTAATCTACATACTGAAGATATTGCCCTTTTAATGTAACCATCTCTCACAAGTCCTGTGCTAATTGTTCACCAAAAATGGTTTGGGAATTTTTGAATCCTTGGAGTAGCACAGTCCAAGTATATTGTTGCTTATGTTCTGCACTTGGTTCTTCCCATTCAAAGGCAAAAATTTGTTGAGAGGAGCTATCCAGAGGAATAGAAAAGAAAGCATCTTTTAAATCTAATACTGAAAACCATTCATTTTCTGCATTGAGTGTAGTAAGCAAGGTGTATAGGTTTGGCACAACTGGATGGATGTCTTCAACTATTTTATTTATAGCCCTTAGATCTTGGACAAACTGAATCTCTCCACTTGCACCAGGCGTTAAAATAGGTAGAACTGGAATGTTATATGGTGAGCTGCAAGTTTGGATCAATCCCACGGCCAATAGCCATTGAATTATCAGAGCTAAACCCATTTTTGCTTTAAAAGGAAGTGGGTACTGCTTGATGCAAATTGGCTAGGCATGAGATTTTAACTGTATTTTTACCAGATTTGCACATGCACCATGGCCTGGGAGTCCCATTGCCCAAACCACTGCATTTACTTGAGAGTCTATTTGAAGGGGGGTAGTTGCTATTATTCTCTTCATGTTCTCCTCCCACTTCAGTTAAGAGGGCACCCTGGAGGGCCTATGCTTGGGTTGTTGGGACTTTCACATTTAGATATCCTTTTTAAAAAGTGATTTCTGTTTGAAGTTTAGCTAAAAAATCCCTTCCTTAGAGGGGAATTGAACACTCAGACATGTAGAGGAATTGGTGACAAACCTGATCTTTCCCAATCTGGCAGCTTAAAGGGGTTAAAAACCATGGTTGGGAAGTTTTTCCCATATCCCTAAAATTTGTGGTTTCCTTTTTAGTAAGAGGGCCTAGTTGTTTATTAACTACTGAGTAAGTAGCTCCTGTGTCCATGAGAAACTTGACTTGCTTCCCTCCCACTGTTGCAATTACCTGGGGCTC
>JAKSZT010054293.1:233918-253357 GCA_026826555.1 Tolypeutes matacus | reverse complement strand
TGTCCTTATGAACCTTTACTTTTTAAATTGAAACTTAGCCTAGTATTATAGGGTGCATAACAGTTACCTACAGGGAACCTACTTATTGCTCAAATGTGGCCTCTCTCTAAGCTGAACTCAGCATATAGATGCAATAACTCCCCCCCCCCCAGTGTGGGGCATGATTACTAGGGATGAACAACCCTGACACCGATGGATTACTACCAAGCACGAACTAGCAGTGTGACTGGAAAAAGACCTTGACCATAAGGGGGAAAAGGTAAAGACAAATGAGTTTATATGGCTAAAAGTCTTCAAAGTGAGTCGGGTCATCATTCCAGAGTTTACGCTTATGCACATCTCAGCAGGAGCTCACTGACTGCCAAACTAGATACTACCCCAAGTAGCAGGGCTTCTGAGGTCTCAGGAGACATTCAGACACTATTGTCAGGGCAGATAGCTCAGGAGTTTGGTGCCTTGCGAGTGGGCCTTACTTTGGAATTTATGCTCCCCAGTGTTACAGAGTTAGACTTAGTTGTGGTTTCCCTAAACATAGCTCTTCAGATCTTCTACTTGAATGTATAATTAGTACTAGAGTTGGTAGGTGTATATTCAAGAGACTTAAATCTTTGGGGTGTCCATGTGCCAGCTGGGCCCTGAATCTCAACGGAGCTGCAACAACCACTCTCCAGTTTATTGGTCTCACCTAGGACAACTAACAGGAGGTGATGATGGACAACAACCATACCAAGGAACCGAGAGAGTCTAAAACTGCAAGCAAGAAAGCCCTATCCATCGGCTCTAATGGATCACAGCCCCCTCTCAATTAGAGGTGGATTGGACATCACCATCCCAGAATTCTCAGGAGTGGGGAATGAACTATGGACTAAAGTAGACTTACTGGTATTCTACTATAGACTTATTGTGAGTCTAGGAAAGAAGAAATTATGTCATTGATGAGGAGGCACTGGCCACCAGAGGTCCTGAGGATAGGGAGAAGGAAAAAGAGGTGTGATTTAGGAGCATTTTCAGGACTTGGGAATTCTCTTGAATGATACTGCAACAACAGACACAGTCCATTATATATCTTGCCATAACCTACAGAATTGTGTGGGAGTGTAAACTACAATGTAAACTATAATGCATGCTAGAGGCAATGCTCCAAAATGTGTTCATCAATTGTAATGAATTTACCACATTAATGAAGAACATTGTTAATGTGGAAAAATGTGGTAAGTATGGGAATCCCCTGTATTTTTTAAGTAGCATTTATGTAACCTAAATATCTATTAAAAAATATATAAAGGTGTAATATGGTGTCATTTTCGTGACATTGCAATTTTTCTTAAAGCTGTTGTAATGATGGATATAGGCCATTATATATTTGTCATAACTTACAAAAATGTTTGAGAGAGAGTTTAAACTATAATGTAAACTATAACCTACACTTACTGGCAATGCTTCAATATGTGTTCATCAATTGTAACAAATGTACCACACTAATAAAGGATATTGTTAATGTGGGAAAGTGTGAGAAGGGTAGCTATTGGGGCATATGGGAATCCCCAACATTTTTTATATAACATTTACATAATCTAAGTATCTTTGAAAATATAAAAATTTAAAAATGAAAGAAGAGCTAAAATCAAAAACCTAACTGCACACCTGGAGGAATTAGAAAAACAACCACAAACTAACCCCAAAGCAAGTACAAAGAAGGAAATAACACACATTAGAGCAGAGCTAAATGAAATTGAAAATAAGAAAGCACTAGAAAAAATAAACAAATCCGAAAGCTGGTTGTTTGAGACACTTAATAAAATTGACAAACCCTTAGCTAGACTAACAAAAAAAATGAAAGAGGAAAGATGCAAATACATAAAATAAGAAAAGAAGAGGGAGAAGGAGGCAAGATGGCATCAGCTTAGGAGGGTACTTGCTGACTCACTCTATGAGGATGGCTGAATGGGGGCAGGGTCCTGCCCGGGGGCCTGTGCAGTGGGCACACAGAGCGAGAACCTTGGGGACACCTATCTGGAGGCAGCTTGATGGTGTAGATTGCTCGGGAGAGATTCATGAGTTTTAATCCTGCCTGTGGTGATTATCACAGATGGCTGAGCCCCACCCTCAGGGAAAAGACTGGTTTGAGCCACGACTCCCATCAGCAACCCAGTGAGAGGGAGAATTCTCTGAGAGGGGGAGGGTTCTAGTGAAGAGTTGAGAAGAGTTTCCTTTCTGTGGCTTTGGCTGCCTGGAACTCCGTGCAGCTTTGGGGAACAAAATAGCTGGCTTGAATCAGCACCAAGCAGAGGGGAGTGGTCAATCTGCTGAGGAAGTTGATTTACCTAGCTGCCCAGGGATACGGCCCAACACCCGCCAGAACCTGGTGAGAGGGAGCATTCTCTGAGAGTGGGAGGGTTCTGACAGAAGGTGGAGAGGGGTTTCCTTTCTGTGGATTTGGCTGCCTGGACCCCCTCATAGCTTTGGGGAGCAGATAGGCCAGCTGGAAGCAGCACCAGGGTAAGGGGAGAGGCA
Organism: Tolypeutes matacus; assembly: GCA_026826555.1. Classification (NCBI taxonomy): domain Eukaryota; kingdom Metazoa; phylum Chordata; class Mammalia; order Cingulata; family Chlamyphoridae; genus Tolypeutes; species Tolypeutes matacus. Next base: position 250,843 of record JAKSZT010054293.1, on the reverse strand, counting down.
AATCTACTGAGGAAGCATGATTTACCTAGCAAGCCTGGTGACACTAATGCTTGGCTTCAGAGGGGTGGAGTCAGCCAGTTTTATCATTCTGCACTGGCAAGCATCAGAGCTTCAGCTCCCCTGGGGAGGCCAGGAAGTGGGAAGTGCTTGATTAGTTTTCATGAGCCTATTTAGGGTCCCCTGGGTGAAGGGGGTGATCTAGAAGAGGACTTCTTTTGGATCCCTTATTTTGCCAAAAAAAAAGTCACTTTAAAAAATAAAAAATGAATTTTTCTTTTTAATTTAGTTTAATACCTAAAATCTGCCTCAAAACCTGCAGATAGAACCTTGTAGGGCAATTGATTGATGAACACAAGCAGGCTGAGAGGTTCCACAAGAGCCCAAGAAGGAACACTGTTCTTCCTTAGCTTTGTTTGACTGATTGCTTGTGTGGTTTTTGGTTTTTCTTTATTTGTTGGCTCTTTCTTTTCTTTCCTCTTTCCTCTCCCCTTTCTTTTTTCTTTCTTTCTTTTTTATTTATTTTTATTTTTTATTTTAAATTAGGTGCTGCTAGCTTGTCTCTTCTTTGCTGTGCTTATTCTTCAGTGATTTCCCATTCTCTGTCTATATTGATTTTATCTCCCAACACTATCTCTTTTAATTCCTTCATCTTTCTTCCTTCTCCTTTCTTTTGTGGTTCTTACATTCCACGTTTTTTCATTAGCCCACAACTTCAAGGGTGCCAATTTCTATTCTATCTATTCTGTTTTCTTTGTTTTTTATTAATATTAACTTTTTCCTCTCAGCCCTTTCTTTACTCTTTTTCCCTCTCCTCATCATCCTAGCCTTCTAAATCATTACATGTATTTTCCTCTATTTGGTTTCCCAGTCCATTTTAGGTACTCCACTTTTTTTCCTATTACTCTACACTGCCTACATCAGTTAAATATTCATTTTACTAAGTCTTATATAGCCCCTCTTCTAACTTTTTTCAATATTACTATTATCCTTCTTCCTTTCTCACATCTTTTGATTCCTCTGGCCCTAATCTTTTGCATTCAAGGGAACATAGAAAGAAGCAAGGAAATAAAATAAGAAGAAAAAGTGTCAAAGAGAAAACTTACCACAGACACAGAACCACTAGCTAAATAAAATTCTAGAGCAGAGAGAGAAGCTAATCAACTGAATAAACCCATCAAGATAAAATGATGACTAGAAGGCAACAAAAAATTACAAACCACACTGAGAAACAGGAAGACATGGACCAGTCCAATGAACAAACTAAAAACCAGGAAGAGGTACAGAATATTGAACAACTAATCAAAGCTGTCCAAACAAAATTCATGGACCAATTTAATGAAGTGAAGGAAGAAATTAAGGATATTAAGAAGACACTAGAATAATATAATGAAGAAATTGTAAACATACATAATAAGATAATGGATATGATGGTGATGAATGGCACCATCCAAGAAATCAAAAAGACACTGAAAGCACATAACAGATTTAAACAGGTGGAGGAAAGAATTACTGATGTGGAAGACAGTACATCTGAAATCGGATAGAATAGATACATAAAAAGATTTTAAAATCCAGCAGGAACTTAGGGCTTTGAATGACAACACAAAACACACAAACATATGCATTACAGGCATCCCAGAGGGAGAAGAGAAGGGAAAGGGGACAGGAGTGTTGGAGGAAAAAATGGCTGAAAACTTCCCAACCCTATTGAGGGAGAACAATGTACAAGTTCAGGAAGCACAGCACACCCCAAACAGTATGAATCCCAACAGACCTACTACAAGACTATAGAACTTCCATATGATCCAGCAATTCCACTGCTGGGTATGGAAGAATTCAAAGCAAAGACATGAACAGATATATGCAGACCAGTGTTCACGGTGGCATTATTCACTATTGCCAAAGTTGGGATCAACCCAGGTGTCCATCAACAGAAGAATGGATAAACAAAATGTGGTACATACATACAATGGAATATTACTGAGCTGTAAGAAGGAATAAAGTGCTAACACACAGGATAACATGGATGAATCTTGAGGACCTTACGTTGAGTGAAGGAAGCCAGGCATTGAAGGGTGAATAGTACATGACCTCACTGAAATGAATTAAGCAAATTGAGCAGACTCTGAGAGCTACTGACTGGAAGATAGGTCTACAAGAAATAGAAAGGGAGAAGAAGGTTGTGAGCCAACAGCCATACGGACATAATCTATGGTAAAGTGAAAGTGTGTAGTCTTGTATTGAAGGGATATAACAGGAGGGTAGTGATATTATTGGGTTGGGTAAGGCAGGGTTGACAGGTCGGTGGGTTGGAAGGTCCAGGGTACTGGGGGGAGGGTTGGGAGAGGGACCAGGTGAAGACTGGGGATTGGTGGGTGTCTGGATGAAACTACAATGTTGAGAAAGCTCTTTTGGCAATAAGACAAGGAAGGGTTACTGGTTTAGGGTGTTGGATGGGCAGGCATTTGGGACAGGGTGCTCCTGGAGCAGGCTTCTAGGGAGTATGTGAGTGATCATTCTGTCATAATGTTTCATATCAGTGGGTGGAGACTCACATGATGATTGGGAAGGAGTTCAACTCCCATGCTGGGGAAGACAGATACACTCTCAGAGGGGATGGTGTCTCTCAAGAACATGGGCGGTTCCTAATAAGGGAAGACAGACTAGTGTGTCAAGTCCTCAGCATTGTAGCAAGTATCTGTGAATCTTGTCCTACAAGGAGTGAAGCCTGGTGGTCACCATGGGCCCCGAGGGGAGGGGGAGGGGGGAATAGACTAGATGGAAGAGGGGATATTTAGGGGACAATGGAAGTGTTCTGCATGATTTTGCAATGATGGATGTAGTCCATGTTAAATTTCATCAAAAATGTATAAAAGTATGTGGTCTAAAATGTAAAACATAATGTAAACCATTTACCATGGTTAGTAGCTAAGTTTTATTATTTATACATCAGTTGTAAAAAATGTACAATCCACATGTAAAAATGTTATTAATAAGGAAGGGGGAAAAGGGGGAGTATGTTGGGTATAGGGGAGGCCCCTATATTCTGTATGTAACTTTCCTGTGACCTAAAAGTTCTTTGAAGACAAAATGAAAAAAAGTAAGACACTGGAGAAGAAATGGAAGAAAATGCCACTGTACATACCAGACAACAGATATTACAGGGATGAAAGTCAAAATGTCCAAAAATTTTTTAAAAATATTTTTCATTTTTTTAATACCCCAATTGTTCTTTACTTTTAGTTTTTCTAAATTATTATGTATTTTATTTCTTATGTTTAAACCTATCATTATTTTATTTTCCTATTACATGAATTTGGCAATATTCTTGGTTTCATTTTCAAAGAAGTTTTGGATCACAGAAAGGTTACAACTAGGGCAGGGGAGGATCATTGGTGGGGGTGTCAGTGATGGGGGATACATGGGAGGAAGTTCACCTGGGCATAAATATAAGGTATATAAATATGTTCAAATGTTCATGGGGCACTGCCACAGCATGTAGAGATTCACACAACTGAAAGATTATTGAATTACCATCCTGGGGAACTCTGCCATATCCTCTAATAGAACAGCAACTATCCCCCAAGGACAGAGGCAATGACTAGTGAAGAAGGAGGGTCCATTGATGGACCCATGATATTGATGACTATGCTTATGAGCCTTTTGCTCTTGAATTTGCAACTTAGCCTAGTGTTGTAGGGTGCCTAAGAGTTACCTCCTGAGAGCCTCCATGTTGTTCAAATCTGGCCTCTCTCTAAGCCAAACTCAGCATATAAATGCATTTCTTTCTCGGCAGTGTTGGACATGACTCCCAGGGTTCAGCCTCACTGGCACTGAGGGATTATTACCAAACACCAGCTCGTGAAGCAACTGAGAAAAAGACCATGAATAGAAGGGGGAAAAGGTAAAGACAAATGAGTTTATATGGCTAAGAGACCTCAAAGTGAATCGAGAGGTTATCAGAGAGGTAACACTTAAGCATGTCTCAGCAGGATCTCATAGATGACCAAAGTGGAGTATACCCCCAAATACTGAGGCTCCTGAGGGCTCCAGAGACACCCAAGTTCTATGGTCATGACAGATAGCTCTAGAGTTTGGTGCCTTGCCAGTGGACCCTACAATGGAGTTTATGCTCTCCAGTGTGATGGAGTTGGGACTTAGATTTGACTTCTCTATACATGCCTCTTCTGTCCCTTTGATTTGAACCTATAGTTGGTGGTGGAGTTGGTGGGTGTACATCCTAAAGACTTAAACTCTGAGCTGCCCATGTACCAGCTGTGTCCTGAGCCTCAGTGGAATTCCAAAACCTACTCTCCAGTTTATTGGACTCACCCAGGAACTAACAAGGAAGTGAGGATCAACAACACCATACCAAGGAACTGAGAGTGTCTACAACTGCAAGCAAGAGTCTCATCCATTAGCTATATGGGATCAATGCACCTTCTCAATTAGAGATGGAGTGGGCTTCACCATCCCAGAGTCCTCAGGATTGGCAAATAAAATATGGACTAGAGTGGACTTACTAGTATTTTACTATAGACTTATTGTGATTCTAACAATGGAAGAAATTATATCACTGATGTGGTCACAGTGGCCACTGGAGGTGCTGAAGTCAGGGAGAGGAAAAAAGAGGGGTAATATGGGAGCATTTTCAGGACTTGGAATTGACCTGAATGACAGATACTGGCCATTATATATCCTGCCATAAACTACAGAATTGAATGGGATAGAGAGTAAACTACAATGTAAAGTATCATCCATGCTTAGTGGCAGTGCTCCAAAATGTGTTCATCAATTGCAATGAATGTACCACACTAATGAAAGAAGTTGTTAATGTGGAGAAAAGTGGGAGGTCTAGGGATAGGGAAATATGGGAGTCCCTTATATATTTTTATGTAACATTTTATGTAATCTAAGTATCCTTTAAAAATAAATAAAAAATATGTTTTTTAAAAAGGAGTTCTATTAAAATAGCCAAAAAATTAAATAAAGGCTTCTGTTAATATAAAAAATAATAAACAGCCTGAATTAACCACTTATACCAATGTCCACAGAAATGGAGAGAAAGCAAAACCTATGAATAAAGATAAGCACAGGGGATTGTGGGAAGATGGAAGAGTGGGAAGGTCCAGGAAACAGTCACTATATCAGAACTATTAAAAAGGCAGGAACTGTCAGAATCGACTATTCTGAGACTCCAGAGAAAATTGGAATACTGTGTAGCATTTAGGGAAGAACAGAGGAAGAGGGTGTTAAATTATGGCAAATACCAGTAAATTGTTCTCTCTACAAAGCAGGTGCCCTTGCCCAGCACCCACTCTCACAAAACACAGCATGGGGAACTGGCCCCTGTCTTAGCTTGCTAATGACAGAAGGGACATAAAAATCCATTTCCCAAAGGCAGTGGCACAGTCCAATCCTTGATCACTGCTTTAGTTTCTTCAGATGTCTGAGGGCCAAACTTGAGGTCAGTGATTGTTCTAACCTACCCCAAACAAAGGTGGAAGTGACACTTAAAGATGGTACGCTCCCTGAGAGCTGCAGACAACAACTGAAGGACTACATTTGCAGGACAGGGGCCAAGTCCAACAAGTTCAGCTTGGGGGAACCTTGAAAGAAGCTTCTGATGCCCTTTGTGGCCCTACTTCATCTACTCCTCAAGGCAGTGTGCAGCCTGCTAGTACTGTCTTTTTCCATCCCTACCCTTGTTCTGGCTGAGAAAGACTGACTTGATAAACTCCTCTCTGGGGCATCCCCCTCCCATTATTTGCCCTCCATTCAAAAGCAGCTTGAGCCAATGAAGGTAGGATAAGAAACAAGTGAGGAGGTTGGCCTGGGGCAAAGACTTACTTACTTTAGTACCTGCATGGGCACACCTGTGAGAGGCAGGAGGTTTGTTTCCTGGGAAGTAAAGGGGCCATTTAAACTCCTGTAACAGAGAAATTCCTAAGGTCACTAGCAAGCACAATCTCAGGACAAGACATAAGCCCAGAAAGATAGAGAGAACCCTGCACTTTGCATTCACCTTAGGCTGACATTCCAGATAAAGGGAACGAACCCCTGAGGGAGAGCACTAGTCAAAACAAAGCCAAGTTGTAAGATAGTGAAAGGTGTTTTTTGTTTACATTTGCTTGGTATTGTTAGTTTCCAGCACTCAAGAAAATCTGTCTGTTACCAGTTGGTTACAAATTCAAGAAACAGATACTTCTAGGAATAAATCTTATAGTTAACATTCTAAAATATTATAATGTACAATGGCAACAAAAGATCACAAGAAAAAAAGAAATAAAAAGGAAATGATGACCCATCCAAAGAAAGAGGTTACAGAAAATACAAACAAAGTACTAAGGGATATCAACAAAACAATGAATAATATGAAAATATCAAAAAGGAAACAAATTTTTAAAAAGGAAGCAAATAGAAGTGCTGGAGTTGAAGACCACAATAAATGAAATGAAAAATTACCAGGAGAGTTCCAAAAGGAGATTGGTGGAAGAAATAACCAGTGATCTTGAAGACAAGACAATGGAAATGAGTCAGGTTGAGTAGAAGAAAGGAAAAAAAATTGAAAAACATGAAAAGAGACAGACCTCTGGGACACCATCAAGATTACCAATATATACATAATGGGAGTCCCAGGAGGAGAAGACATCGAGAAACGGGCAGAAGGAATATTCAGAGAAATAATGACAAAACTTCCAAATTTTAGCAAAAGACATGAAAAACACATCAGAGAAGCCCAAATAGCACCAAACAGTATAAATTTGGAGAGAGAGATGCACCATCACATAGTGATCAAGCTGTCAAATGCAAAGGAAAAGGAGAGAATTCTGGAAGCTACAGAAGAAAAACAATGTATTGCAAGGGAGTCCCAATTAGACTGAGTATAGATATCAGAAACCACAGTCAAGAAGACAGTGGATTCAAACACTTAAAGAGCTGAAAGAAAAGAATTGTTAACCAAGAATTTCAAATTTGATGAAACTATTTTTCAAAAATGAGGGAGAGATTAAGACATTCCCAGATAAACAAAAGCTGATGGAATCATCACTACGCGACACTGCAACAAGCTATACTAAAGGGAGTTCTTCAGACTGAAAGGAAAAGACTCTAGAAAGTGGTTCAAGGTGGAATAAGGAAATAAAAACCTCCAATGAAGGTAAATATTTTGGTAAATATAAATGCCAGTATTATCGTATTGTATTTTTGGTATATAACTCCACTTCTTACTTCCTACAAGGGCTAAACACAAATGCATAAAAAGTAAGGATAAATCTATGGTTTGAGATATATAATACACAAAGATGTAATTTGTAACAAGTATTCAAAAATGGGAAAATGAAAAGGTATTGGAACAGTAAAAGCATATGCAAAAAGGTAAAGCTGGTATCTAATCAAATATGTTGTAATATATTTAGGATGACGAATTTTAACACCACTGTGACCTCAAGAAAAATATATACAAAAACATAACCAGATAGAAATGAGAAGGGACTTAAATATGGTACAAGACAAAAAAAAATCAAATAAATATGAAAGTAGGCATGAACAGAAGAACTGAGGTACAAAACAGGTTTAAGACTTACAAGCACTAAATAGCAAAGTGTCAAAAGAAAAGTCCTGTGGTATCAGTAGTGATTTTAAATGTAATTGGTTAAAATCTCCAATCAAAATAAAGATATTGGTAGAATGGATAAAAAATATGACCCAACTATTTGCTGTTTATAAGAAAATCCCTACAGATTAAAAAATATAAGTAGGTTAAAAGGGAAAGGAAGGAAAAATACATACCATACAAGTAATACACAAAAGAGAGTTTTGGTAGCTATACTAATATCACATAAAAGAGGCTTTAAGTCAAAAACAGTAAGAAGGGACAAAGATGATTATTATACAGTGATAGAGAGGACAATTCAACAAGAAGACCAAACAGTTATAAATATATATGAACCTAACATTAGAAACCCAAAATATATGAAGCTAATACTAACAAATATGAAAGGAAAAATAAATGAATCCACATTCCACATTATTAATGAAAGAATTTCATATAACACTTTCAATAATGGATAAAACATCTAAACAAAATATAAACAGGAAAATAAAATATTTGAATGATACTCTACACCAACTAGGCCTAACAGACATATAAAGAACACTTCACCCAAGAAAACCAGAATGCACATTCTTCTCAAATGAACATGGATCATTCTCCAGGATAGAACATATGTTAGGTAATGGAGCATCTCAATAAATTGAAAGGTACAAAATCATCCAATATATCTACTCCAACCACAATGGAATGAAACTCAGAAGCAGTAAGAGTGGAAAATAGAAAATTCACAAAATGTGGAAAGTAAACACTGTACTCTTAAGGAAAAAGATCACAAGGGAAACTAGGAAATATCTTGAAGTGAATGAAAGTGAAAATACAACACAGCACAACTTACAGGATGCAGCAAAGGCAGTGCTGAGAGGGAAATATATAGCTCTAAATGTTTACATATGAAAAGAAGGAGGATTTCAAAACAGAGACCTAATCTCAAAATTGGAAGAATGAGAAAAAGAAGAGAAAACTGAACTTAAAGCAAGCAGAAGGAAGGAAATAAAAAGATTAGAACAAAGATAAATGAAATACAGGATTAAAAACAATAGAGAATCAGCAAAACCATAAGTTAGTTCTTTGAAGAGATCAGTAAAACAGACAAAGTTTAGCTAGAATGACAAAGAAAAAAAGGACACAAATGACTAAAATAAAAAAAGAGAAGGGGTATGTTACTATCAACCCCATTGGGGAAAAAAAGGACTATAAGAGAATACTATGAACTGTATGCCCACAAGTTACATGCTTTAGATAAAATGGACAAATTCCTAAAAACACATAAACTACCTACACTGACCCAAGAAGAACAGAAATGTCAACAAATCAATTACTAGTAAAGAGATTAAATCAATAATAAAAACCTCCCAACCAGCAAAAAGCCAGGACCAGATGGTTTGACAGAGTTTTGCCAAATGTTCCAAGGAGAATTAATACCAATCCTGATCAAAATCTTCCAAAACATTGAAGAGAAGGGAACATTCCCTAATTCATTCCAAAGCCCAACATTACCCTCATACCAAAGCCAGATGGAAATAACACAAGAACACAAAATTACAGACCAGTATCTTTATAAATATAGATGCAAAAAGACTCAATATAATACTAGCAAACTATGTTAGTCAGTCAAAGGGATGCTGATGCAAAATACCAGAAATATTTTCACTTTTATAAAGGTTTCTATTTGGGGTAGATGCTTATAGTTACCAGGCCATAAAGCATAAGTTACTTGTCTCTCCAAAGGCTGTTGCCATGTGTTGGAGCAAGATGGCTGCTGATATCTGCAAGTGTCCAGGCTTCCTGGGTTCTTCTCTTCCTGGGGCTCATTTCTCTCCAGGCTCAGCTGCTCTGCTCTCTCCACAAGCCCAAGTGTAGACTATCAGGCAAATGGCTTGTCTTTCTTCCTTGGGGCTCTGCAATGTCTAATGGAGTCTTCTCTTCTCCCTCACGTATCTGCTTCTCTGAGTGTTTACTTCCCAGGCTCCAGGATCAAAACTCCAATCTTCCTTCTCTGTGGTGTGGTGTCTCTGTGAGTCCCCACCCACCAAGGAAGTGGGGACTCAACATGCTACTGATGTGGCCCAATCAAAGCCTTAATCATTATTTCATCAAGCAAAAGTGAAAACTCTGAATCCAATATACTCTAATATGCCCAGAGGAACAGACCATTTTGCAAACATCATCCAATGTCTATTTTTGGAATTCATAAACAGTATCACACTGCTACACAAACCAAATCCAACAGCACTTTAAATGGATTATACTTAATGATAACTGGGATTTAAGCCAGGAATACAAGCATAGTTCAATATAAGAAAATCAATTAATGCAGGGGTTCTTAACAAGGGGTCCAAGAGCTTGAATTGAAATTCAAAAAAACATTATTCTCATGGGGATGTATTGGTGTGGGTGTGATATAATTATTAAATAATACACATTATAGTCTGGACTTAGTAAGTGGTCCGTGGTTTTCACATGACTGGCAAAGGGGTTCCTGGAACAAAAAAGGTTAAGAACTCCTGAGTTAATGCAACATTTCATTAAAAAAAAAAAAAAAAAAAAAAACTTGATCATCTCAATTGATGCAGAGAAGGCATTTCACAAAATCCAGCAACATTTCTTGATTAAAACATTTAGAAAACTAGGAATAAATGGAAACATCCTCAACATGAATGGGGGCATATCTATGAGAGACCTACAGATAGCATCCTATTTTGAAAAAACTGAAAGATTTCCTTCTAACATCATGAAAAATTAGAATATCCACTGTCACCACTGTTATACATTATTATACTGGAAATTTTAGGCAGAGGAATTAGGGGAAAAAGGAAAGAAAAGAAATAAAGGAAGAAATAAAAGTCAACCAAATTGAAAAGAAAGTAAATTTTTCCCATTTGCAGATGTTATGATCCTATATAAAGTCCTGAAAAATCTACAACAAAAGACTTACGAGCTAATAAATGCATTTAGCAAAGTGGTGGGTACATGATCAACACCTCAAAATCAGTATTGTTTGTACACACTTGAAATGAACAATCAGAAGAAGAAATCATCTTAAAAGTTTGATTTACAACAGAAACTAAAAGAATCATATATTAGGAAAAAGTCTTAACCAAGAAAATAGAGGACTTGTACATAGAAAATCACAAAACAGAAATTAAGGAAGACCTAAATATATTGAAGGACATTCTTCTTCATAGATTGGAAGATTAAATATTATTACAACATCAATCCTACCCAATGTGATTTCCAGATTCAAAACAATCCCAATCAAAATCCCAACAGCCTCCTTTGAAGAAATGGAGAAGACAATCATCAAACTTATATGGAAAAGTAAGGCACTCTGAAAAGCCAAAGGAATTTTGCATAGAAGAACAAAGTTGGAAGACACTCACTTTCCAATCTTAAAACTCATTACAAAGCCACAGTAATGAAAACAGCATGGTACTGAGACAAGAACAGATATAAAAGAGAATAAAATGGAATAAAATTGAGAGTTCAGAAATCAACCCTCCACTTGAAGCCAAATGATTTCTCACAAGGCTGCCAAGACCAGTCCATTGGGAATGAAGAGTCTCTTTAACAAATGGTGCTGTGAAAACTGGATCTTCAATTGTGAAAGAATGAAGATGGACCCATACCTCACATTATATACAAAAATCACTTCAAAATGGAACAAAGACCAAAATATAAGGGCTAAATATAAGGGCTAGAACTATAAAACTCCTAGAAGAAAACAGGAAAGCATCTTCGGGACCTTGTGTTAGGCAATGGTTTCTTAGACTTTACACCCAAAGCACAAGCAACAACACAAAAATAGATAAATAGGACTTCATAAAAATTTAAAACTTTTGTGCCTTAAAGGACTTTATCCTGAAGGTAAAACAACCACCTACACAATGGAAAAAAAAAACATTTGGAAACCACATATCCGATAAAGGTTTAATGTACAAAATATATAAAGAAATTCTTCAACTCAACAACAAAAAGACAAACAACCCACTTTTAAAATGGGCAAAAGATTTGAATAGACACCTCTCCAAAGATATACAAATGGCCAAAAACCCTATGAAAATAGGACATCATTATAAGCCATTAAGTTAATACATATCAAAACTATAATGAGATGCCATTTCACATCCACTACAATGGCTACTATTTTAAAACCAGAAAATTACAAGTGTTAGAGAGGATATGGAGAAAAGTCCTTGCTAGCAGCAACATAAAATGGTGCAGTTGCTGTGGAAGACACTTCCGCAGTTCCTTGGAAAGTAAAGTATAGAATTACCATATGACCAAGTATTCCCACTACTAGATATATGCCCAAAAGAATGGAAAGCAGAGACTCAAACAGGTATTTGGACACAGATGTTCATAGCGTCATTACTCACATTTGCCAAAAGATGGAAGCAACCCAAGTGTCTATTACATGATAAATAGAGAAATAAAATGTAGTACAGACATTGCACTAATATTAATTGTAAAAATGGAATGAAGTTCTGATACACATGACAACACAGCTGATCTTTCAAGATATCATGTTGAGTGAAATAAGCCAGACACAAAAGGACAAAGAGTATGAGCTCAATGAAATGAAATAATTAAAATAAGAAAACTCATAAAATCAGAATCTAAAATACAGGTAACCGGCAGATGGGTTGGGGTAGGGAATAGGGAGTTAAGGCTTTAAATGTACAGTTTCTCTTTGGGATGATGGAAAAATTTTGGTAAGGGATGGTGAATGTAATTAACAGCAGTGAATTATATATTTAAATGTGGTTAAAAGGGGAAATTTTAGGTTGTATATATTGTACTAGACAGAATAAAAATTTTTCTCTCTATATATATAAAAAATCTAGGGACTGTATAACAGTGATTTCAGTGATGCATGATGGATGATAGATGATGATTGTGATTAATATTACAAAAAAAAAAAATGTTCCTCTATTACAAGTTGTTCAGAATATCAAAATACATGGGAAAAATACAGCTAATGTAACACTGAGACAACAGGTAATGGTAATTTTGTAATATTTTTACAGCAATGGCCAAGAAGATATTATAATATTGCTAAGGGTTAAAAATGGGGGCATATAAGGGGTATGGGACTTTTCTTTTGGAGTAATTCTGAAATGGAGTGAGCTGTTGACAGCACAACTCTGGATTAAACGGAAAGCTATTGATTGTTCACTTTGGATGGATTGTACAAAGGAGGATACCATATAATCCACTGAACCCCATGGTGAATGACGGACTGTGGTTAATAGTACAAATATGAGATCGTTGTTTCGTGAACTATAACAAATATACAATACTAATACATGGTGATAATAATAGGAAGGTTTGTGGGAAAATACACCAAATATAAGCTATGGACTATAGCTCACAGTAATATTATGGTGACTTTCTTTCATCATTTGTAATAAATGTCATGACAATGTAAGGTGTTGTGGTGGGACAGTGTATGGAAATGCTGTATGATATGCATGATTGTTCTTTAAAAGTAGTCAAATGCAAGGCAAAAAAATAAGGTAATGAGAAGCACATTTACAAGGTGTGTTTCCAGGTTTTATCCATGACTTAATGAGGAACTGGTGTACTGGAATGTTTTATTAATTAAGTGGGCCCGGAGTTTTGTGAGATGTACTGATCACCTGATAATTGCAGCATTTCTCTTTAGAATTCCAGATTCCTTTTTTGCAAGGCCTTTAATTATACTCTCCATTATCCTCAAACAACTGAGCTCAACTTTTGTAAGTTCACATTCAATAGTAAGTTAACACACTCTACATTTTACTTTGAAAGTAAAACTCAGCCATGCAATGAACCTCCCCATTGCATCAAATGGACCTCAACCAACATCTTTCCCTTCTCACTCTGGCCATGGTGTTTTCATCACTAGCAACCTTCAAAAGCATGTCACTTAAATATTTACCTCTTTTTTCTTTCCATTACAAATTATTCCTTTCAGTTTGTTCTTCACATTAGCATTTTAAAAATTTACTGTTGGTGTCCAGCACTATTTAGTGTTGGTGTCCAGCTAAATTTACAAAAAGCTAATTTTTACATGGAGACATATATATTCCCTTTTGGGGTGAGCAGACCATAGCAATTCATCCTAACACTAGTTCACTAGCACCATGATTTATTAACTTCAACACACTGGCAATTATTTACAAAAAGGTTTTCTTCTCCATTAGACTGTGAACTTCATGTAGTTAGGAAACTTGCCTGCTGTTCATTGCTGTACCATAGGTGCCTGGATCAGAGGGGGCACTCAACAAATATGTGATGAATTCATTTATGAATTTATCAAAAGAAAAATGGAAAAAGGTAAGTCAGAGGACATCTAGGAATTTTCTTTGTCTGACTCTTCATTCACACAAAGGAAAAATAGCAAAACTGAGGCAGCACACTGGAACTGACATGAACCAAGGAAAAATAAAACAGATAATGCCCAAAGCAGAACAGAAAGAAAAAAGTTTACCTTGTTAAAATAATGTGCAAAAGTAATATTCTTAATGCATAAATGTCGAACATCCTCTTGGAACATCCTCTTCTGCTCAAAAGCAGGATTTGATTCTCCAAACACATTACCCATCAGCAATTTAGCACCTAAAATATTTCTCTGCAATAAACGCTTTTTATCATTAGTCTAAATACCAATTGCTATGAACAGTCTCAAAGTGAAAGAAACATGAGAGAGAAAATATAGCTTATGCTGTGAGAGCAAGGAAATGAAACACTTTGTTCCCCACCCTCAACCTTACTTGTTGAGAACCTACTTTTTTTAACAGCACACTAAATGAATGGTTTATATAATTTTTTTTATAATTTTAAAATTATAAAATTTTAAATTTTATTAAAATTTAAAGATGTGTTTAATTTAAAGTAGTACATTGATTAAACATTTTTTAAAAACTCGTGTTTCTAGAATATAGATATACATATTGTCATATATATTTTCATACATATCAAATTTCATACATATTAATAAAGCATACATCCATCCAAAGTGTACAAGCAATGGTACTTTGTATAACCCACATAGTTGTATATTCATCACTTCAATTATTATTACAGCATTTTCATTATTCCAATAGTAAAAAAAAAAAACTTAATCACTCTCAATTTCTCTACACTTCCCTTGCCATCTCTCTAATTTATTTGCATTTATATTTTGTAAAAAAGGTCTATATGTGCAATATTACCCATATTCATATTTCACATGAGGTTCTCAGTCCCACATTACATTTTTTAGCTTTCCTTCTAGTAATATACATGTCCTTAGACTTTTTCTTTCAACCACTGGCATACCAATGTAGCAGTTCTACTAGTTAAAAACACCATGATGTGCTTTTACCATTTTCTATTCATTTTCAAAGACTAACAACCTTTTTACCAATTATGCACTGATCACCCTCAGATTTCCACTCTCTACCTTCATTCTACTTTCTGATGACCTATATTCCAGTTTTTAATTCCATGAGTTTATATAATACATTTAGTTCATAATAGTGCAATCATACAGCATTGATGGACATATGGGTTGTTTCCATCTTCTCAGAATTATGAATAACACCACTGTAAACATCAGTGTGCAGATGTCTATTTCTATCACTGCTCTCAGGTCTTCTGAGGATGTACCTAGTAGTGGTTTTGCCAGGTAACATGGCAAGTCTATATTCAACTTTCTTAGGAACTACTAAATAGTCCTCCACATTGGCTGTATCATTCTAGATTCCCACCAATAGAGAATAAGGGTTCCTATCTCTCCACATCCTAACACGTATAGTTTCTCTGACTTTTTAATAGTGACCAATCTAATATATGTGAAATATCTCATTGTAGTTTTGAGTTGCATTTTCCTAATATCTAGTGATCCTGAACATTTTTTCATGAGTTTCTCAATTTTTTGTTTCTTCTTTAGACATCCATCTATTCAAGTCTTTTGCGCATTTTTTAATAGGGAAGTTTCTCTTTTTATTGCTGAGCTGTAGAATCTCTTTACATAACATGGAAATTAAGCCCTTATCAGATAAGTGATTTCCAAAGATTTTCTCCCATTAAGTTGGCTGTCTTTTTCACCCTTTTGAAAAAGTTCTCTGGGTGCAAAAACATTTAATTTTAAGGGGGTCACTTTTGACTATATTTTCTTTTTTAGTTCTTGCTTTGGGTGTAAGGTCCAAGAAACTACTACATAACACAAGATCTCGAAGATATTTTCCTCTAGGAGTTTATGGTTGTCACTTTGATATTTAGCTCTTTGATCCATTTTGAGTTAATATTTGTATGGGACTTCTTTCTTTCCTTTGGATATGGCTATCCTGTTCTCCCATCACCATTTGTTGAATAGACTGTTCTGACCCAGTTGAGTGGGCTTAACAGTCTCATCAAAAATCAATTGACTGTTGATATGAGGATCTATTTCTGAGTTCGTGATTCAGTTACATTGGTCAATCTGACTGTATTCCAGTACGATGCTTTCTTTTTTTTTTTTTTTTTTAATCTCTGTAGTTAAGTAAGATGCTTTAAATCAGGAAGTGAAAGTCCTCCAACTTCATTCTTCTTTTATAAGACATTGTTGTGCATTTGGGGCCCATTACCATTCCAAATAAATTTGATAGTTGGATTTCCATTTAACAAAAAAAGCTCTTGGTATATTTATTGGGATTGTGTTGAATCTGTAAATCAGTTTGGGTAGAATTGACATCTTAACCATATATAGTCTTCCAGTCAATGAACAAGTCCTTCCATTCTTTGTTTCCAGGAAACGGTCTACTTCAGTTTCCTTTGCAGTTTCCTATCCAGTTTCCTTTGCAGTTTCCAGGAAACTGTCTTCTTGAGTTTTCTTTGACAATGCTTTGTAGTTTTCTGGATACAGTTCCTTTATGTCCTTGGTTAAATTTATTCCTAAATATTTTATTCTTTTGATTGCTATTATAAATGGAATTTTCCTCCTGATTTATTCCTCAGGTTAGTTGGTCATCAGTAGTGCATAGAAATGCTATTGTTTATTGTGTATTAATCTTGTATCCCACCACTTTGCTGAACTTCATCTATTAGTTCTTGAAGGTCTGTTGTGAATTTTTCAGGATTTTCTAGATATAGGATCATATCATCAGGGAATAAAGTTTTACTTTTTCCTTTCCTATTTGGGTGCCTTTTATTTCTTTATCTAGCCTAATTCCTCTAGCTAGAACTTCTAGTACAATTTTGAATAACAATAGGGACAATGGCATCCTTGTCTTATTCCTGATCTCAGTGCAAAGGCTTTTAGTCATTCACCATTGAATACAATGCTAGCCATAAGTTTTTCATATAT
>JAKSZT010054293.1:198638-213221 GCA_026826555.1 Tolypeutes matacus | reverse complement strand
GTGACAGAGTTGGACTCAGTTATGACTTCCCTACACATGGCTCATTTGTCCTTTCTATTTGAACCTTTACTTGGTGCTGGAACATCAATCCTACCCAATGTGATTTCCAGATTCAACACAATCCCTATCAAAATCCCAACAGCCTCCTTTGAAGAAATGGAGAAGACAATCATCAAACTTATATGGAAAAGTAAGGCACTCTGAAAAGCCAAAGAAATTCTGCGTAGAAGAACAAAGTTGGAGGACACTCACTTTCCAATCTTAAAACTCATTACAAAGCCACAGTAATGAAAACAGCATGGTACTGAGACAAGAACAGATATAAATGAGAATAAAATGGAAAAAAATTGAGAGTTCAGAAATCAACCCTCCACTTGAAGCCAAATGATTTCTCACAAGGTTGCCAAGACCAGTCTATTGGGAATGAAGAGTCTCTTTAACAAATGGTGCTGTGAAAACTGGATCTTCAATTGTGAAAGAATGAAGATGGACCCATACCTCACATTATATACAAAAATCACTTCAAAATGGAACAAAGACCAAAATATAAGGGCTAAATATAAGGGCTAGAACTATAAAACTCCTAGAAGAAAACAGGAAAGCATCTTCGGGACCTTGTGTTAGGCAATGGTTTCTTAGACTTTACAACCAAAGCACAAGAAACAACACAAAAATAGATAAAAAGGACTTCATAAAAATGTACAACTTTTGTGCCTTAAAGGACTTTATCCTCAAAGTAAAACAACCACCTACACAATGGAAAAAAACATTTGGAAACCACATATCCCATAAAGGTTTAATGTACAAAATATATAAAGAAATTATTCAACTCAACAACAAAAAGACAACCCACTTTTAAAATGGGCAAAAGATTTGAATAGACACCTCTCCAAAGATATACAAATGGCCAAAAACCCTATGAAAATAGGACATCATTATAAGCCATTAAGTTAATACATATCAAAACTATAATGAGATGCCATTTCACATCCACTACAATGGCTACTATTTTAAAACCAGAAAATTACAAGTGTTAGAGAGGATATGGAGAAAATTCCTTGCTAGTGGCAACATAAAATGGTGCAGTTGCTGTGGAAGACAGTTCAGCAGTTCCTTGGAAAGTAAAGTATAGAATTACCATATGACCAAGCATTCCCACTACTAGATATATGCCCAAAAGAATGGAAAGCAGAGACTCAAACAGGTATTTGGACACAGATGTTCATAGCGTCATTACTCACATTTGCCAAAAGATGGAAGCAACCCAAGTGTCTATTACATGAGAAATAGAGAAATAAAATGTAGTACAGACAGACATTGCACTAATATTCAATTGTAAAAATGGAATGGAATGAAGTTCTGATACACATGACAACACGGCTGATCTTTCAAGGTATCATGTTGAGTGAGATAAGCCAGACACAAAAGGACAAAGAGTGTATGAGTTCAATGAAATGAAATAATTAAAATAAGAAAACTCATAAAATCAGAATCTAAAATACAGGTAACCGGCAGATGGGTTGGGGTAGGGAATACGGAGTTAAGGCTTTAAATGTACAGTTTCTCTTTGGGATACTGGAAAATTTTTGGTAAGGGACGGTGAATGTAATTAACAGCAGTGAATTATATATTTAAATGTGGTTGAAAGGGGAAATTTTAGGTTGTATATATGGTACTAGATAGAATAAAAATTTATATATATATATATATATATATAATCTAGGGACTGTATAACAGTGATTTCAGTGATGCATGATGGATGATAGATGATGATTGTGATTAATATTACAAATATAAAAATGTTCCTCTATTACAAGTTGTTCAGAATATCAAAATACATGGGAAAAATACAGCTAATATAACATTGAGGCAACAGGTAACAGTAATTTTGTAATATTTTTTACAGCAATAGCCAAGAAGATATTATAATATTGCTAAGGGTTAAAAATGGGGGCATATAAGGGGTATGGGACTTTTTCTTTTGGAGTAATTCTGAAATGGAGTGAGCTGTTGACAGCACAACTCTGGATTAAACTGAAAGCTATTGATTGTTCACTTTGGATGGATTGTACAAAGGAGGGTACCATATAATCCACTGAACCCCATGATGAATGATGGACTCTGGTTAATAGTACAAATATGAGATCGTTGTCTCGTGAACTATAACAAACACACAATACTAATACATGGTGATAATAATAGGAAGATTTGTGGGAAAATACACCAAATATAAGCTATGGACTATAGCTCAAAGTAATATTATGGTGACTTTCTTTCATCACTTGTAATAAATGTCACGACAATGTAAGGTGTTGTGGTGGGACAGTGTATGGAAATGCTGTATGATATGCATGATTGTTCTTTAAAAGTAGTCAAATGCAAGGCAAAAAAATAAGGTAATGAGAAGCACATTTACAAGGTGTGTTTCTAGGTTTTATCCATGACTTAATAGTGAGGAACTGGAGTACTGGAATGTTTTATTAATTCAGTGGGCCCAGAGTTTTGTGAGATGTACTGATCAACTGATAATTGCAGCATTTCTCTTTAGAATTCCAGATTCCTTTTTTGCAAGGCCTTTAATTATACTCTCCATTATCCTCAAACAACTGAACTCAACTTTTGTAAGTTCACATTCAATAGTAAGTTAACACACTCTACATTTTACATTGAAAATAAAACTCAGCCATTCAATGAACCTCCCCATTGCCTCAAATGGATCTCAACTAACATCTTTTCCTTCTCACTCTGGCCATGGTGTTTTCATCACTAGCAACCTTCAAAAGCATGTCACTTAAATATTTATCTCTTTTTTCTTTCCATTACAAATTATTCCTTTCAGTTTGTTCTTCACATTAGCATTTTAAAAATTTACTGTTGGTGTCCAGCACTATTTAGTGTTGGTGTCCAGCTAAATTTACAAAAAGCTAATTTTTACATGGAGACATATATATTCCCTTTTGGGGTGAGCAGACCATAGCAATTCATCCTAACACTAGTTCACTAGCACCATGATTTATTAACTTCAACACACTGGCAATTATTTACAAAAAGGTTTTCTTCCCCATTAGACTGTGAACTTCATGTAGTTAGGAAACTTGCCTGCTGTTCATTGCTGTACCCTAGGTGCCTGGATCAGAGGGGCACTCAACAAATATGTGTTGAATTCATTTATGAATTTATCAAAAGAAAAATGGAAAAAGGTAAGTCAGAAGACATCTAGGAATTTTCTTTGTCTGACTCTTCATTCACACAAAGGAAAAATAGCAAAACTGAGGCAGCACACTGGAACTGACATGAACCAAGGAAAAATAAAACAGATAATGCCCAAAGCAGAACAGAAAGAAAAAAGTTTACCTTGTTAAAATAATGTGCAAAAGTACTATTCTTAATGCATAAATGTGCAACATCCTCTTGGAACATCCTCTTCTGCTCAAAAGCAGGATTTGATTCTCCAAACACATTACCCATCAGCAATTTAGCACCTAAAATATTTCTCTGCAATAAACGCTTTTTATCATTAGTCTAAATACCAATTGCTATGAACAGTCTCAAAGTGAAAGAAACATGAGAGAGAAAATATAGCTTATGCTGTGAAAGCAAGGAAATGAGACACTTTGTTCCCCACCCTCAACCTTACTTGTTGAGAACCTATTTTTTTTAACAGCACACTAAATGAATGGTTTATATAAATTTTTTTCGCATTAAAGTTGTGTTTAATTTAAAATAGTACGTTGATTAAACATTTTTTAAAAACTCGTGTTTCTAGAATATAGACATACATATTGTCATATATATTTTCATACATATCAAATTTCATACATATTAATAAAGCATACATCCATCCAAAGTGTACAATCAATGGTACTTTGTATAACCACATAGTTGTGTATTCATCCCTTCAATTATTATTACAGCATTTTCATTATTCCAATAGTAAAAAAAAAAAATTAATCACCTCTCAATTTCTCTACACTGCCCTTGCCATCTCTCTAATTTATTTGCATTTATATTTTGTATAAAAGGTCTATATGTGCAATATTACCCATATTCATATTTCACATGAGGTTTTCAGTCCCACGTTACATTTTTTAGCTTTCCTTCTAGTAATATACATGTCCTTAGACTTTTTCTTTCAACCACTGGCATACCAATGTAGCAGTTCTGCTAGTTAAAAACACTATGATGTGCTTTTACCATTTTCTATTCGTTTTCAAAGACTAACAACCTTTTTACCAATTATGCACTGATCACCCTCAGATTTCCACTCTCTACCTTCATTCTACTTTCTGATGACCTATATTCCAGTTTTTAATTCCATGAGTTTATATAATACATTTAGTTCATAATAGTGGAATCATACAGCATTGATGGACATATGGGTTGTTTCCATCTTTTCAGAATTATGAATAACACCACTGTAAACATCAGTGTGCAGATGTCTATTTCTATCACTGCTCTCAGGTCTTCTGAGGATGTACCTAGTAGTTGTTTTGCCAGGTAACATGGCAAGTCTATATTCAACTTTCTTAGGAACTGCCAAATAGTCCTCCACATTGGCTGTATCATTCTAGATTCCCACCAATAGAGAATAAGGGTTCCTATCTCTCCACATCCTAACACTTATAGTTTCTCTGAATTTTTAATAGTGACCAATCTAATACGTGTGAAATATCTCATTGTAGTTTTGAGTTGTATTTCCCTAATCTCTAGTGATGCTGAACATTTTTTCATGAGTTTCTCAATTTTTTGTTTCTTCTTTAGACATCCATCTATTCAAGTCTTTTGCGCATTTTTAATAGGGAAGTTTCTCTTTTTATTGCTGAGCTGTAGAATCTCTTTACATAATATGGAAATTAAGCCCTTATCAGATAAGTGATTTCCAAAGATTTTCTCCCATTAAGTTGGCTGTCTTTTTCACCCTTTTGAAAAAGTTCTCTGGGTACAAAAACATTTAATTTTAAGGGGGTCCCTTTTGTCTATTTTTTCTTTTTTAGCTCTTGCTTTGGGTGTAAGGTCCAGGAAACTACTACATACCACAAGATCTCAAAGATATTTTCCTGTAGGAGTTTATGGTTGTCATTTTTATATTTAGCTCTTTGATCCATTTTGAGTTAATTTTTGTATGGGACTTCTTTCTTTCCTTTGGATATGGCTATCCTGTTCTCCCATCACGATTTGAATAGACTGATCCCGCCCAGCTGAGTGGGCTTAACAGTCTCATCAAAAATCAATTGACTGGAGGGGCCAAGATAGCATTAGTGTAGGAGGGCACACACTGCAAGCTCTCAGAGCAAGGCCGACTGTGGACGGGGTCCTGCCCAGGGGTCTGTGCTGTGCACGCATGGAGTGAGAAGCTTTGGACATACATCTGTGCGGATAAACGGCGTGGACGGAACGGTAGAAATTCGTGAGTATTAAGGTTCCCGGTGGTGGTTGGCACAGACAGCTGAGCCGGGCGGTTAGGGAGGAAAAATAAAATAAAATAAAACGTCCATTTGGAGCTGCGAGCAGGGCAAAAAAGTTTTATTTTCTGGGGATCTGGCTGCCTGGAACCCCTTGGACCTTGTGTGAACAAAACAAACGAGCTAATCAGCACCCGGTGAACCAGAGAGGGGATTCTGGTCGGGGAACGGAGCTGATTTCCCTAGCCACCCAGGCATAAGACCCAGGCCGCTGCGGAGCCAGGAAGAAGGGACATTTCCCAAAAGATGGAGGGTCCTGTTGGAGGACAAGGAAGGGTATTTTTTATTTTTAGACATCGATCTGGCTGCCTGCACCACCCCATAGCTTTGGGGAGCAGATAAGCCGACCTGAAGCAGCATTAGGCTGAGAGCAGACGCGAATCTGCACTCAAACTGATTTACTTAGCAGCCCGGTGACGCTCGAGCTCGGCTCCAGAAAGGGCAGAATCGGCCGTCTTTAGCACTCCTCACTGACTAACAACAGAGCTACAGCTAACCTGGGGAGTCCGGAAAGTGGGACGTGCTTGATTAATTTCCATGGGCCCAGCTATGGTCCCTTCCATAAGGGGGTTGGTCTAGAGGAAGAATTATTTTGGGTCCTGCATTTGGCTAAAAAAATAAAAATTAAAAAAAAAAAAAAAGTGAGGTCACCTCAACAAATGAAAAATAAATTCTTTTTTAATTTAGTTTAATAGCTAAACGCTGCTTCAGGACCTGCGTATAGAACCCTGTAGGGAAATTGATTAATAAACACAAGTAGGCAAGAAGGATCAACGTGGACCCTAGGGGAATCATTGACCCCCCTTGGTTCTATTTGACTGCTTAACTGTGTGGATCTTTGGCTTCTCTCTCTTTCTTTCTGGTCTCTTGCTATTCTTTCCTCTTTTCTCCCCCCTTCCTTGTTCCTTCTATTTTTTTTTTTTTTAATTAGGTGCTGCCAGCTTGTCGCTTCTTTGCTGGGCTTCTTTTACAGTAATTTCCCACTCGCTGTATATATTGATTCTGTATTACAAACTATCGCTTATCCTTCCTGCATCTTTCTGCCTTCTGTTTTCTGTTGTGGCTCTTAGAGACAACATTTTTTCATAGGCCCACAACTTAAGGGTATCAATTTCTATTCCATCTATTATGTTTTCTTCTTTTTTTTTTTAATTAGTATTAACTTTTTCCTTTCAGACCTGTCTTTACTATTTCTCTCCCTCCTCATAAAATTCTAGCCTTCTAAAGCACTATATATATATTCCTCCATTTGTTTTCCCAGTCCATTGTAGGAACTCCATATTTTTTCCTAGTACTCTACACTGCCTACACAAGTTAAAAACTCATCTCATTAAGTCTCATTTTGCCCGTCTTCTAACTTTTATCAATATTGCTATTATCCTTCTGCCTTCCTTACATCTTTTGATTCCTCTGGCCCTAACCTTTTGCCTTCAAGGGAACATAGAAAGTAGCAAGGAAATAAAATAAGAAGAAAAACTGACAAAGAGAAAACTTAACTCACAGGCAGAACCAACAGCTAAATAAAATTCTAGAGCATAGAGAAAAGCTAATCAACTGAACAAACCCATCAAGATAATATGTGACCAGAGGGAAACAAAAAAAAAACAAATTTTTCTGAGAAACTGGAAAACATGGACCAGTCCAATGCACAAAATAAAAACCAGGAAGCAATGCAGAGCATCGAACAACTAATCAAAGCTATCCAAACAAATATCATGGACCAACTTAAAGAACTGAAGGAAGAGATTAAGGATATAAAGAAGACACTGGGAGAACATACTGAAGAAATAGCTAACATGCCTAAAAAGGTAATGGATATGATGGTGAACAAAGGAACAAGCCAAGAAATTAAAAAGACGCTGGACTCATATGGCAGCAGATTTGAACAGGCAGAGGAAGAATTAGAGATATAGAAGACAATACAGCTGAAATAAAAGAGATTATAGAACAGATAGACAAAAAGATAGAAAAAATCAAGCATGGTCTCAGGGAATTAACAGATAATACAAAACACACAAACATATGCATTATGGGCATCCCAGAAGGAGAAGAGAAGGGAAAGGGAACAGAAGGAGTGTTGAAGGAAATAATGGCTGAAAACTTCCCAACTCTATTGAGAGAGATGGATGTACAGATCCAGAAAGCACAGCACACCCCAAATAGTATAAATCCCAACAGGCCAACTCCAAAATATATACTTGTCAAAATGTCCAATGCTCAAGACAAAGAGAAAATACTCAAGGCAGCAAGAGAAAAGAGAACCATCACATAAAAGGGAAGCACAATAAGATTAAGTGCTGATTTCTCAGCTGAAACCAGGGAGGCAAGAAGACAGTGGTATGACATAGTCAAAACCCTAAAAGAAAAAAAACTTCCAGCCAAGAATTCTCTGTCCAGCAAAACTGGTATTCAAAAATGATGGAGAGTTCAAAATATTCAGAGATAAACAGCAATTAAGAGAGCATGTCAAGAAGAAACCAGCACTTCAAGAAATACTAAAGAAATCTCTACAAGTTGAAAGGAAAAAACAAAGGAGAGAGAGTTGAAGGAGAGTTTAAAAACAATTGAAAAGTCAAAAAGAGAAAAAAACAACATATGACATATATTAACCCAAAGAAAAAATGGCTGAAGTAAGAAATGCATTACGAGTAATAACACTAAATGTTAATGGATTAAATTCACAAATCATAAGACACAGATTGGCAGAATGGATAAGAAAATATGATCCATCTATATGCTGTTTACAAGAAACCCACCTTCGACCCAGGGATTCAAGGAGGCTGAAAGTGAATGGCTGGAAAACCATTGTACAAGCTAACAATAGCCAAAAAAGGGCAGGAGTAGCTATTCTAATATCAGACAAAATAGACTTTAAATGCAAAACTATTTTAAGAGACAAAGATGGACACTACATATTAGTAAAAGGAGTAATCTCTCAAGAAGAGAGAACAATCATCAACATTTACGCACCTAATCGAGGTGCCTCAAAATACGTGCGGCAAACTCTGGAAAAACTAAGAGGAGAAATAAATGCCTCTACAATTATAGCAGGGGACTTCAACACACAACTATCATCATTAGACAGAACATCTGAGCAGAGAATCAATAAAGAAACTAAGGCACTCAACAATACATTAGAAAACTTGGACTTAATAGACATATACAGAACACTACACCCAAATACAGCGGGATTTACATTCTTCTCGAGTGCACATGGAATATACTCCAAAATAGACCACATGCTAGGCCACAAAACAACACTCAATGAATTCAGAAAGACTGAGATTATACAAAGTAATTTCTCTGACCACAAGGGAATTAAGTTGGAAATCACTAAGGGCCAGAGAAACATGTTAGGCACAAGGATATGGAAGTTAAACAACACTCTTAGACAAACAGTGGGTCAAAGAGGAAATTTCAAAAGAAATCAGTAACTACCTTGAAACTAATGTAAACGACAACACAACATATCAAAACCTATGGGATGCAGCGAAAGCAGTACTGACAGGGAAGTTCATAGCCATCAATTCATATATAAAAAAAGAAAAAAGAGCTAAAATTGAAAACCTAAATGCACACTTGGAGGAATTGGAAAAATAACAACAAATTAAACCTAAAGGAAGTAGAAAGCAGGAAATAACAAAGATTAGAGCAGAACTAAATGAAATAGAGAATAAGAAAGCACTGGAAACAATAAACAAAACCAAAAGCTGGTTCTTCGAGAGTATCAACAAAACTGACAAACCCTTAGCCAGACTAACAAAGAAAAAGAGAGAACAGATGCAAATACATAAAATAAGGAATGAGCAAGGTGATATCACTACTGACGCCAGAGAAATAAAAAAGTATCATAAGAGGATACTTTGAAAAATTATATGCCAACAATAATGACAATTTAGAGGAAATGGACAAGTTTCTAGAAACCCAAAAACAGCCGACATTGATGAAAGAAGAAATAGATGAACTCAACAGTCCAATTACCAGTAAAGAGATGGACTCAGTCATTAAAAACCTCCCAACTAAGAAGAGTCCAGGACCAGATGGCTTCACAGCTAAATTTTACCAAACTTTCCGGAAAGAGCTAATTCTACTTAAGCTCTTCCAAAAAATAGAAGTAGAAGGAATATTACCTAACTCATTCTATAATGCCAACATTACCCTAATACCAAAACCAAATAAAGATACCACAAGAAAGGAAAATTACAGACCAATTTCTCTAATGAACCTAGATGCTAAAATCCTTAACAAAATACTTCCTAATCGCATTCAACAACATATCAAAAGGATTATACACCATGACCAAGTGGGTTTCATCCTGGGTATGCAAGGATGGTTCAATATAAGAAAATCAATCAATGTAATACACCACATACACAGATTGAAAGAAAAAATCACATGATCATCTCTATAGATGCAGAAAAAGCATTCGACAAAATACAGCACTCTTTCCTCATAAAAACACTACAAAAGATAGGAATAGATGGATACTTTCTGAAAATGATAAAGGGTATATATGAAAAACCCAAAGCTAACATCATTTTCAACGGTGAAATCCTAAAAGCCTTCCCTCTGAGATCGGGAACAGGACAAGGATGCCCACTATCAACACTCCTATTTAACACTGTCTTAGAAGTACTTCCACGAGCACTGAGGCAAGAAAAGGACATAAAAGGCATCCAGATTGGAAAAGAAGAAGTAAAAATTTCATTATTTCCAGGTGACAGGATCCTACACATAGAAAGCCCTGAGAAATCTACAACAAGGCTTCTAGAACTTATAAAGGAGTTCATTAATGTTGCAGGCTATAAGATCAATGCTCAAAAATCAGTAGTATTTCTATACACCAATAACGAGGAAACTGATGAGGAAATCAGGAAAAAAATACCATTTACAATAGTAAATAAAAGAATCAAATACCTAGGAATAAATTTAACTAAAGATGTAAAGGACTTATATACAGAAAACTACACAACACTGTTAAAGGAAATCAAAGAAGACTTAAATAAATGGAAAAATATTACCTGTTCATGGATAGGAAGACTAAACATCATCAAGATGTCTATCCTACCCAAATTAATCTACAGATTTAATGCAATCCCAATAAAAGTCAACACTATATTTTATAAGGAACTGGAAAACCTAACCACAACATATATTTGGAGAGGCAAGAGGCCCCAAATTGCCAAAGATATATTGAAAAAGAAAAATGAAATTGGAGGTATCACACTACCTGACTTTAAAACATACTACAAAGCTACAGTGATCAAAACTGCCTGGTATTGGCACAAGGATAGACCTACTGACCAATGGAACCGAATTGAGAGTTCTGATATAGATCGTCGCATATACAGTCATCTGATATTTGACAAGGCTACAAAGTCCACTCAGTTGGGAGAGAACGGCCTGTTTAACAAGTGGTGCTTGGAGAACTGGATATCCATATCCAAAAGAATGAGAGAAGAATACCATCTCACACCTCATACAAAAATCAACTCAAGATGGGTCAAAGATCTAAATATAAGAGCCAAAACAATAAAGACCTTGGAAGATAATGTAGGGAAGCATCTACAGGACCTTGTAATAGGAAATGGGTTTCATGAACTTCACAGCCAAAGCATGAGCAGCAAGAGAAAAAATAGATAAATGGGATCTCCTCAAAATTAAAAACTTCTGCAACTCAAAGGATGTTATTAAGAAAATAAAAAGGCAGCCTACCCAATGGGAAAAAATATTCGGCAACCATATATCTGATAGGAGCCTAATATCCTGCACATATAAAGAAATCCTACACTTTGAAAATAAAAGGACAAACAATCCATTTAAAAAATGGGCAAGTGACCTGAAAAGACACTTCTCCAAGGAAGAAATACAAATGGCTAAAAAGCACATGAAAAAATGCTCAACATTGCTTGCTATCAGGGAAATGCAAATCAAAACTACAATGAGATACCATCTTACACCCATCAGAATGACAGCTATTAAAAAAACAGGAGACACTAAATGTTGGAGAGGACGTGGAGGAATAGGAACACTCATCCACTGCTGGTGAGACTGCGGTATGGTCCAGCCACTGTGGAGGACAGTTTGGCAGTTCCTCAGAAAACTAACAATAGATCTTCCATATGATCCAGCAATTCCACTGCTGGGTATATACTCAGAAGAACTGAAAGCAAAGACACAAACAGATATATGCACACCAATGTTCATAGCGGCATTGTTCACCATTGCCAAAAGTTGGAATCAGCCCTGGTGCCCATCAACAGACGAATGGATAAGCAAAATGTGGTACATACATACAATGGAATATTACTCAGCTGTAAGAAGGAACAAAGTGCTAACACATGGAATAACGTGGATGAATCTTGAAGACGTTATGTTGAGTGAAGCAAGCCAGGCACTGAAGGATGAACAGTATATGACCTCACTGATCTGAACTAAGGAAAGTGAGCAGTCTCTGAGAACCATTGTCTGAAGGATAGGTTAACAAAGGAGAGTAAGAGAAGAGCAGGCTTTGAGCCCTCACCCATATGGACATAATCTATGGTAAAGGGATAGAGTGTGGTTGCATGTTGGGGGATGGGGCAGATGAGTGGTGGTGTTCCTGGGTTTGGTTGTGCAGCACTGGCAGGTGGGTGGATTAGGAAGGGCTGGTTCAAATCCCCAGGGCATGTGACTGTGAATCTTGACATTCCATGGGTCGGGAGAGGGTGGTATCATGGGCCCTTGGGGGCTGCGGGGAAGGGAACAGTCAAGATCTAATGGGGTGTTTGGTGGTCATGGGGAAGGTTTCTCATTACCTTACAGTAATGGACACAGGACATGGTAAATATCATCAAAATTATTAAACTGTATCATCTAAATTGTAAACTGTACTGTAAATCATTGACAATGTTTAGTTGCTATATTTTGCTATCTGTATAACAGTTATAACAATGCTAACATTCATAAAAAAGGGGGGTGGTTAATATGGTGTGGGGAAGGGGGGGTGGTTTGGTATCAGGGAGTCTCCGGCACTCCGTATGTGACTTTGCTGTGACATAAAACTTCTTTGAAAATCAAATGAAAAATTAGGAGATAATGGGGATTGAGAGGGGGAAGGTGTCACGGCACACCAGACATCCGATAGCACAGTGATAAAAGGAAGGAAAGAAAAAAAAAATGAGAAAGGAAAAAAAAACTGAATATATATATATATATATATATATATATTTTAAAGGCATTTTCTTTGCCTTTTTGCCCATTTTTTGAATGTCCCAATCCGCTCATTACATTTTTTATTGTTTTGTTTTTTGTTTGATTATTTGTATTTTTTCCTTCTCTTTTCTTTTTTTTTTTTTTTCCGCTGAGTTTCCTAATGTTTGTCTCTTGCACGTAAGCTTATCATACTTGCTTCTTTTTCCTAGTAAGTGTATTTGATTATTTTATGGACTACATGTTCATGGAGGATTTGGATCACAGAAGGGTTACAATGGGTACTGCAGGGGATTATTGGTGGGGGCTGTCTTGGAGGGGGGTTCATGGGAATTAGTTCTTCCGAATATACATGAAAGATATACAAAATCGTTCTAATGATCAAAAGATGGGGCATGGTCATGATGGGTGGACAATCACACAATAAATGAGGGAATCTGAATTCCTAGCCTGGAGAGCTCTGCCACAGTCTCCAAGGGAGCAGTAATAGTCCTCTGAATGCAGAGACAGTGTCTGTCAAAAGAGGATGACCCACTGATGTGTTCTTTTTATTGATGACTACCGTTGTGAGGTTTTGTTCTTGTAACTGAGACTTAGCCTGCAGTTGTGGGGTGCCTAAGGGTTGCCACCTGGGAGCCTCCTTATTGCTCAAATGTGGCCTCTCTCTAAGCCAAACTCAGCATATGATTGCATTACCTTCCCCCCAACGTGGGACATGACTCCCGGGGATGAGCCCCCCGGCAACAAGGGATTAATACCAAGTGCCAACTGGCAACACAACTGGAAAAAGACCTTGAACTAAAGGGGGAAAAGGTAAAGACAAATGAGTTCAAGTGGCTAAGAGACTTCAAAGAGAGTCGGGAGGTCATACCAGAGGTAACTCTTATGCACACCTCAGTAGGAGCTCATAGAACATCTAAGTGCCTATCACCCCACACAGAGGGGCTCCTGAGAGTTCTGGAGACACCCAGATCCTATATAAGTGGGGATATACCCAGAGACTGATGCCTTTTCAGTGGGCTCTATTTTGTAATCTGTGCTCCTGAGAGTGACAGAATTGGACTCAAATAAGTCCTCCCGGCACATGGTTCATCAGTCCCTTCTATTCAAACCTATATGTGATGCTGAAGTTTTTAGGTATACTTCCAGAGACTGGAGCCTCTGGCCTACCTATGTGCCAGGTGTGCATGGAATCTCGGTGGAGCTGCAACTCCTACCCTACAGCTCAACGGACTCATCGAAGTCACCTGGCGAGCAGACAATGATGGGCAATGGCCATCCCAGGGAATGGAGAGGGCCTGCATCTGCAAGCAGGATCATCCCACCCACCATATCCATGGGATATAAGCCCTCTCTCACTTGGAGGTGGAGTGGACATCACCATCCCAGTCCCCTCAGGATTAGGGGAAGAACTATGGACTAGAGTGGACTTGATGGTATTCTGTTGTTCACATATGGTGATTCTAGCAATGGAAGAAATTATAACAATGAGGTGGAGCCAGTGGCCACTAGACACTTTTGGGGCAGGGAGGGACGAGCAGTTGAAATACAGGGGCTTTTTTGGGATTTGGAGGTTGTCCTGAGTATCTTTGTGGCAACGCATGTAGGCCATTTTAAATCAGCACACACCACTCAGAACTGTGTGGGAGAGAGTGTGGTCTACGATGTGAACTGTGGTCTATGGTTGGTGGCAAAGCCCCAGGATGTGTAAGTCCATTGAGGGTGGTGGGCCACACTTGTGGAAGATGTTTGTGTGGGATGTGGTGGGAGGTGTGGGAGGTGGGCAACATGGGAATCCCAGTGGGTTCCGTGTAATATTTTGGGTATCTAAGCACCTCTTAAAATATATTTATATATATACATATATAACATTATTGTAAGCCAATGCACATATATGCATATATATTTATATATCATTTTGCAAATGTTG
>JAKSZT010054293.1:41172-72187 GCA_026826555.1 Tolypeutes matacus | reverse complement strand
CCTCTTCATGTGCCATCAATTATGATTAAAAGATTTCTGACTTTCCTAGCTCACTGACTATTTCCTTGTAACACCACACTCCTTCCAGTGAAAAAGGCTTGCAAGGTTTTACCCATTTAGGGAGTAACTGATAGGACTTAGCCCCAATTCGTGTCTTACCAGAGGGGCAGGGCTTCTCTAGACAACTTAGCTTGTATCTAGCAGCTCTCCAGGGATATTCCTGGAGCAATATAGCTGGGGGTCATGCATGAAGTTTCTGCCATGGACAGACTCTGGGAGCTTTGCATCCAGGTGATTCTAAAATCAAGACTTTCCCTCAGCTAAGCTAAGTGTAAAATTCTCTCTTCTGTTCTAACTGGTGCTTGCTTTAACTTTGTTAGCCTGCTCACACCTAGAAAGTCATAAATCAAATTTAGGGTTCACTTGTTATGAAGTGGATAATGGTCAAAGGTAACCTAGAAGATAAAAATGAGTCTTTAAATGTCAATTGTATCTTGAAATTAAAGTTGATGTGTAAAGAAATCACAAGTGAAATTAATTCAACTGTGGAAAAAGAAAAACCTAGCAAAGTTGTTACCAATAAAATTATTCTAGTTGCTTAATGCGTGGAAGTGCTCAAATTGTCTTTAAGTGAAAATTTACTAGAAACTGTAACTAAAAGTTAATATATTATATAGATGCCTTTATATTATAAAACAGCAGAAGAATAGTAACTGAAATAATTATAACTGGGTGGATGTAGCCTAAAATTAGCTATTGTAATGGTAATCTTAAACTAAACTCACCTTTGATTATGGCTATTTTATAACTAAGTTCACCTAGCCCTTAAACTTCAGATATTGTGGTGGTAATTATGAACTGAGTTTGCCTTTGTTTATGGTTATTTCAAATCTAGTCTCACCCCTTGCCTTGCTTATGGTTATTTCATGAGAGCTTCTGCCCCCTATAGCTCAGGGGAAAGCAAACTTGAGACACACCTGTCTCCTGTCCTTGCACAGTTAGTGACCCTGCTTTCTTTCATGGCACCAAGTGTGGACTAAATATGTTGGGAGGATAATATCAAATTAACAAATGAAAATTCTTAGATGATCTCTATTCAAATCAAATATGCAGCTATACATGTGAATAACTATTCCTGGAGCCCAAATTAGGCAGCACAGGATGGAAGTGTTATATAGAAATCTGAATATAGGAGCTATTGGAAAAGGGAAAAAGAGTTTCATGAGCTCTTTGGCCTACCCAGCCCCTAAGGCCTTCTCTTTGTAAGAGCTCTGAGGGAGGGGCTGGGTGTAACAAATTAAAACTCTTCTAGGCTGGGGAATTAAGAATCACAATTTGTCCTGTAATTCCGCAATGTAAACCTTTAACAACCTTAAAATGAGGGTGGTCAATAATTCTATTACCAAATTTCAGTAAGTAAAGGAAAATTCCTTAAAAGTTATGAAAAGATATTTTCTAAATTATAATTAAAATACATTAAACAATTGTAATTTATTTGAGAACCTAGCAGTTAATATGCTTTTCAGATTATTCAATTTTAAAATTTTATTTAAAAAAAGTTTTAGGCTCCTGTAAAGGAAGGAAAAGGAACATTCCTTGCATAAGCTATAATGGTTTCAATTTATTTAGCTTGGGTGTAATCTCTTTGGTTTATAGAATACCAAGTAAATAAATTAACATTAAGTTCATGTTTAATGAAGTTAAACTAAAGAAGAAAATGTAGATCTGCCCTCTCTTAAATGGATAAAGTAAATTTCATTAGTTGCCAACTATAATTTAATAAGCTTATTTTAAGGTAAAGTAACCGGTCTATGTGGTTATGGTTAATAATAAGGAGTTTACTTCTAAACTGAAGCATTTAAATGACTAATTCCAAGCAGCAATTATTAATTAGATACCTAAACTGATATTAATAGCAAAAAGTAACTTCATAACAGGAAAACCTGTCAGAGGCCACCTCAATCTGCATGTTAAAGTGGTGTTAAGGAAAGATAACCTTAATTCCATTGGGAATCTTTAGTTTTCATAAAACAACCGAGAAAGTAAATTTTCTTTGCTGCTAAAATAAAATACCTGTGTAATTAACACTATCATGGTAAAAATGTAGAAGTAAAAAGCAAAGTACTAACAAGTTACATAGCATTGGAAGTATTTAGAAAGTATATAAAAATCAAAAGAAACTTCAGCATTGCCAAACTCTTGTACATTCAAACTAGGCCTTCAGTACACTGTAGGTTGCCTCTCCATTGGAGTTATTGACCAGGTTGTTCACCAACCCCTGAAACAATAAACATATCTACCAAATCTCTGGTTGTGCTCCTGAAGTGGATGGATAGCACATTGTAGTTTCAAACTTCTGCAGCAGTCAATGATGGCTTGATATGGCCAGATGCACAATGGACATTGCCTCCAAACTGGCATTGTTTCATAGTGCCATAGGGTGCTATGCACTAGGCTAGTGGAATACTGGAGCCTACATTCCTAGCTTATCTCTAGGTTTAATGGTGCTGCAGCATGCTGGCTGTGTGAAGGAAAATACCAGGCGGAGCAATGATTACCAGAGTGATGTAAGTAGAACTTACATGCAATTGGCATTATGGCTTACTCCCGTGGAGAGATAATATGTAGGGTATTGCAAACCTGGGGCTTAGGTCTATTAATTGCAGCTCAAAGAAAAACTTACCATTGTGTAGTGCATTAATTAGTACTAAGTACTGTACCTATATCTCTCCTATTCTAGATATATACCTGATGATTACAGTGATATCTTTCCTATTCTAGATCATATGCAGAGGAATATTGAACATGTTAAAAGTCCTGGTAAACTTCATTTTGTAAATAGTTAATAAACATGCCTATAAGGTAAAGGAATAGCCATCTTACCTGAGAGCAGTGTGGGCAACAGCCTTTTTTTTCTATTTTGCACATTTAATAATTGAAAATATAAATCATTAAAAACTAACAAGTAAACACAGATAAATAAATATATACATTTCTCAATTAAATATCCTGTATACATATAATTTTTTTTGAATCAAACAATATGTTAACAATATATTTGGTTCAAAATAACGCATTCATACAGTATTTGTCCTTTTGTGTCTGGCTTGCTTCACTCAACATAATGTCCTCTAGGTTCATCCATGTTGTCATATGCTTTAAGACTTCATTTCTTCTTATAGCTGCATAATATTGTGAATAGACCACAGTTTGTTTGTCCATTCTTCTGTTGATGGACACCTGGGTTGTTTCCAACTTTTGGCAATGGTGAATAATGTTGCTATGAACATCAGTGTGCAGATGTCTATTGATGTCACTGTTCTCAACTCTTCTGGCTATATACCCAGCAGTGGTATTGCCGGGTCATGTGGTAAATCTATATTCAACTTCTTTAGGAACTGCCAAACAGTCCTCCAAAGTGGCTGTACCATTCTGCATTCTCACTAAAAGGGAATAAGTGTTCCTATCTCTCCACATCCTCTCCAACACTTGTAGTTCTCTATCATTTTAATACTGGCCATTCTGATAGATGTGAAATGATATCTCATTGTAGTTTTGATTTGCATTTCCCTAATCATGAGTGGTGTTGAGCATTTCTTCATGTGTTTTTTTGCCATTTGTATTTCTTCTTTGGAGAAATGTCTAGTCAAGTCTTTTGCATGTTTTTTAATTGGGTCATTTGTCTTTTTATTGTTGAGTTAAAACATCTCTTTGTATATTCTGTATATTAAACCCTTATCAGATATGTGATTTCCAAATATTCCTCCCATTGAGTTGGCTGCCTTTTCAGCCTTTTGACAAAGTCCTGTGGGGTGCAAAAGTGTTGAGTTTTGAGGAGGTCCCATTTAACTATTTTTTCTTTTGTTACATGTGCTTTGGGTGTAAGGTCCAAGAAACCACCACCTACTAAAAGGTCTTGAAGAAGTTTCCTTACATTTTCTTCTAGTAGTTTTATGGTCCTGGATTTTATATTTAGATCTTTGATCCATTTTGAGTTGATTCTTGCATAGGAGGTGAGATGGGAGTCCTCATTCATTCTTTTGGTTATAGATATCCAGTTCTCCCAACACTATTTGTTGAAGAGACTGCTTTTTCCCATTAACATCGACTTAGTATGTTTGTCAAAAACCAGTTCACTGTATAGGTAAGGATTTATTTCTGGGTTCTCAATTCTATTCCACTGATCAATGTGTCTATCTTTATGCCAGTACCATGCAGTTTTGACCACTGTAGCTTTGTAATATGTTTCAAAGTCAGGCAGTGAAATTCCTCCCATGTCACTCTTCTTTTTTAAAATGCTTTTGGCTATTTGGGTGTACTTACCCTTCCAGATGAATTTGGTAATTGCCTTCTCTAATTCTGTTAAGTAAGCTTCAACAGCCCTTTTAATTAAAAATGCCACCAAATTAACACGGGGGCAACCTCTCAGTCTTCACCCACACCAGGCAAAAAAAGACATGTTTAATCCAGGTCTCCCTCCTAGTCCTTATTCCAAAACCTTTCCCACTCATAACCTGGGGAGGATGGGCAAACCCACATGCCATACTACCAGGGTTAAGCATTACCCACCAGAAGGGAAACAGCAAATGAGGTGGCTAGGATTCACTTTAGCTTATCCCTTTCAAGATGATCTATGGATAACCTTTCCTCACACAGGACATGAAAACCAGATTCTGATAAAGACCTGGCAGGAGAACAGGCCTCCCTGTGAATTAGAGCCAAAATGGAAGGGACCTTGTTCTTTGGTTCTGATCAGTCCTGCAGTTATTAAAAGAATTGTCAGCTGGGTGCACTTAGCCTGAGTGAAGTCAGCTGCCCAAGGAAGTGTCAGCTCACCAAAAGTACCTGGCAGGATGTACGTGTGACAGTCATTGGCCAGCATGAAACACCTCTTCAAGAGACAAAGCTAAGTAGTGTTTGTGTCAAAGCCAGCTGTTCCCTCTAACTCTAGCCAATGCCTATTGCCAGGGGGAGGGCAAGCCAAACACCCCTTAAGAAATCTTGACTGTTTTCATTTCCTGTAGTTTCTCCCTAACAATAACTAAAAGAGCAATGCCTCTTCTCATTCCCCTCTTAGCTAGCTGTCTTAGGCATAACCACCACCTTCTAAAATGGATTGGCAATTTATACCAAACTCCAATATCTATTACCATCTCTCCCTAAACCTAACTAGAAGAAACTAGTCATGCCTTAGAAGCTCTTAGACAGCAAATTGTCTTGCTTGATTGCTGCTGTGGTACTGCAAAATTGCAGCACCCTGTAACATGCTAACAGCAGCACAAGAGGGTTATGCCTATTTCTCAAGGAAAAATGCTGTTTATAAATCACTCTGGAATACTCCTCAACAACATTCAAAACCTGCAAGATGAAGCCCACCAGTTTTGGGAGGATGCAACCTCTGAAAGCACCTGAACATTTTCACTCTTGTTGTCCAGTATGTCCTAGCAGGCCCCCTTTATGGACCCACTTACCACCATCTTCTTTATCCTTTTAGCGGAGCCATATAACTTCAAACTTCTAACTAAGTTTATTTATTCCAGAATCAATTCCTTCTAAAACATGATATTAGTCACTCAGGGATTTCATCTAGTTCTAGCCACAGTGTCTGACCAACCTTCCTTCAGTCTCAATAGAATAGCCAGAGGGGCTTATGTTCTGTTAGGCAAGAACTACTGCTCCAACCGGCAGGAAGTAACTACAGGAGATTGATGATCGCTCCTCAGCATCGCCCTTAAGAATAAGGGTGTGAACTCTCTGAGGGGGGAGTTGTGGGAGGTTAGTACAGGGTAAGGGAAGAGAAGATGACCCACAATATGGCTGACAGAAAACATGTCTGTCAGACTACATGGCCATCAGACAACATGGCTACAGGACCTTGCTGCGACCTTGAGTTTAATCTTGAGGTCCCAATTTCTCTTTCCAGGACCTCACCATGGCCCCAGGTATTCCCAAATGGCCTCACCATTGGCCCCCATCATAGGAGGGGTAACCAATAAGTGCTGGAGCCCATCCCCTTATCATTAGTAAGGGGGTGGAAAAATTAACAGTTTAAAAGGTAATCACATGAGGCAGGGACCATTCTCTCTGCCTAGAGGGGCCTGGACCAAGTCTTAGTGCTTATTTCTGTCTTTTTCTCCCATTTCTCATCAAGCACTGTTCTTTCCCCCATTTCCCAAATAAATTATTTTTATTGACCTAACTAAATCGGCCTGTTCATAAATTCTTTTACGCTTCATATCTAAGGACCTAGAGGAATCCAATTCTTCTCCATCTTCAAAATGACAAGATATCCATGAATGTGCCAGCAAATATGATAAATTTCTATCTCATTTTAGCAAGTAGGAAAAGAAAAGATTTCCTGTTTTCTCCTAAAGTTTCTGCTTCAGATATTGCAAAGCGTGTGTGTGTGACAACTGGCCTATGGACTGGGAAGAACAGATGAGCATTCCAAATATTGATCGACTTATTATAAAGGATGATTTCTACACAGAAATGTCACATTGGGAGCATTAAAACTTTTATTTGGCAAAACAACAGTGATGCATTTGGTGGCCAGAGATATATTGCCAGAGCCAAATTCTCAAGATCAAAGGAATCTTGGAAACACTGCAGAGTAATTGTTGTGTACTGCTCTAAGCACTGCAGTGTTGCTAAGTGTGATGGGAACCCGTCTTTTTCTTTCATGCTGCTAGGAAGGAAGAAATCCAAGGTGGCTGCAGAATCCCTTAGGAAGAGCCTGACTTTGTATTCGTGTACCTGAATCATTACGTGAACAATGTCACATTTTCTTTTGAAAGTTAAAAGAAACAAGAACCCTCTTCACTAAAGCTTTTTTTCCTAGTATCTTTGTTTATGCTGAGCAGTTTAAAAATGTATTGGTTTTGGAATGCAGTCCATTGCCAAGAGAAATGTTAACCGCTTATCTTCCGTAGAACAACCTATTTTGCTGCCACAAAAAATTTCTTCGTGAGAACTAACAAATCAAGTGTTCCAAATATAAAATTTGCACTAAAAAAGATTAACATTATTTTTCTCATTAGTATAACTTATAACATAGTTTCTGGTAACTAGAAATGCTGATATATACTGTTCCCCTCTGGAAGACAGTCAGCAATTAATGAAGTTCATAGTGGCATTATTCACTATTTCCAAAGGTTTGAAGCAATCCAAATGTTTATCAACAGATGAATGTATAAACAAATTGTACTATATTCATACAATGGAATATTACTCAGCTGTAAGAAGGAATGCAATATTAACACACAGGACAACATGATGACTCTTGAAGACCTGATGTTGAGTGAAGTAAGCCTGTCACTGAAGGACAAATATTACATGACTCACTGTTATGACTTAATCAAAATGAGCAGAATCACAGAGCTAGAATCTGATGGTAGGTTATGAGGAGAAAGAAAGAGAGTAGAGGGTGGTGAGCCAATGGTCAATATGGGCAAAACCTACCATAAGGTGAAATATGGTGCTTCTAGAGTGGATGGGGTGATGTTGGTGCATAGATGTGAGAGGAATTGATGGTGCTGGAATGTGAGGGTGAGTAGGGTGGGGGGTTGGGATGGGCCATCCATGGAACTGGCAGGATAGCTGGAGGAAGGAACAGATGAACTCTGGGATTTTATAGATCTGTTGGTAAAACTACAATTGTGGGAATGTTCTTTTGTCAGTTATGGTAGGGAAAATTTACTGGTGCAGGGCCCACATGGTGCATGCTTCTGTGGAATATGAAAATGGTCATCTTGTCATAGTATGCTATCTCACTGGGTAGGGATTCAGAGATATTAAATGCCCATCCTGGGGAGTCCTGCTATGTTCTCAATTAGAAGGGCAAGAACTTCTTGAGAACATAGGTTGTGCCTAATAGAAGAACAGTTGGAGCATAGAGCAGTTTTAGGGCATTGGTTTTGTTATGCATGATCTTATAATATGGATACAGACCATCATTGTAAGATCATTGTCAAAACCTAGAAAATTATATGTTGCAAAATTTAATCCATAATGTAAACCATTGACCATAGTTTGTAGCAATGCTTCAATATATGTTCATAAATTGTAAGAAATATACCATACTCATGGAAGATGTCATCAAAAAGGAAAATGCAAGAAGTTAAGGAATGGAATATAGGAGAATCCCCTATATTTTCTGTGTGACTTTTCTGTAACCTAAAGCCTCTTTGAAAATAAAGCAAAAAGAAAATAAAAAGACACTGGGGGGACAGTCGGAAGAAACTGTCAATGTACATAAAAGCTAACATATCTTATGGTGATGAAAAGAAATGATGAATACATTTATCTATTTTTTATTTTAATATTTGTATTTTATTTGTTTTTTAAATTATTTTATTTTTTATTTTTGTTCATTTACTATGTGGCTTTATTTTTAGGGAGGTTTTGAATTGCAAGGGGTCACAACTGTTTCAGGGGAGGATCACTGGTGTGGAGTGTCCATGATGGGTAATGTGTGGGAAGGGGTGCACCCAGGGCATGCCTTAATGGAATATGAATATGTTCAAGGGGTCATGCTGTGTTGTCTCAGTGCATGGAGACCTACACAATAACCAAAAAATATTGAGTCCCCATCCTGAGAAGTCCTGCTACATTCTCTAATAAAGTGAAAACAATTCCTAGGGTATATGGGCAGTGCCCATCAAGGAGGACAGACCAATATACCAGCCCCTTGACATTGATGGTTGTACTTATGAACCTTGTTATTGCAAAAATGAAACTCAGCTTAGAATTATATATTGTCAAAGAGTTACCTCCTGAAAGCCTCCTTATTGTTTGTGGTTTCTATCTATGCCAAACTCAGCATATTAACACAGTCCTTCACACACACACACACACACACACACACACACACACACACACACACCCCTCTCAGTGTGGGAAATGATTCCTGGGAATGAGCCTTCCTGGCACTGAGGGATTATTACCAAATGCCAAATAGTGATGCACTTGGAAAAGCCCTTGACCAAAAGGGTGAAATGTTAAATACAAATGAGGTTGTATGACTGAGAGATTTCAAAGTGAGTTGGGAGGTCATTCCACAGGTTACTCTTATGCAGTTTTCAGAAAGATCTCATTGACTGCCACAGTAAACAGTGTCTCAAACAGCAGGTTTCCTGAGGGCTCTCAGAAGTTTGGTACCATGTCAGTGGGCCTTACCTTGGAATATATGTTCCTCACTGTAACAGTTAGACTCATTTATAATTTGCCTGCACATGGCTCTTCTGCCCCATTTATTTGTAAGTATAAGGCTATAATTAGTGCTATACATATTAAATATATAGACTTAAATCTTCATTCTGTTCATATATCTGTTGAGCCCTGAATCTCAGCAGAGTTGTAACACCTACTCTCCAGTTCATTGGACTCACCCAGGACAACTAACAAAATGATGACGATGGGCAATGCCCATTCCCCAACATGGAGAGTATCTACAACTGCAGTCAAGACAGTTCCATCCACTGACCCAGGTGATCTAAGCACCTCTCATTCAGAAACAGATTGGGCATCACTATCCTAAAATCCTCAAGATTTAGGTGTGAACAAACATGGAGAAAATACAAGTATTGGCTAAAGTAGACTTATTATTCTGGCAATCAAAGGACTTGTGACATCAACATAAAGGCAGTGGTCACCAGAGTTTCTGAGGGGAAGGAGAGGGAAGAAGAGATGTAACATGGGGCATTTTGAGGATATTGGAATTGTTCTTAATGTCATTGAAATGACAGACACAGACCATTATACATTTTATCAAAACCTACGAAAATGTGCGGTGCAAAGTGTAAACTCTAATGCAAACTATTGACCATGGTTAGTAGCAATGCCTCAATATGTGTTCATTAATTATAACAAAAGTACCACATTAATGAAATATGTTGGTAACGGGGAAAAGTGCAGGAGGGGGAGGCAGTGTAAGAATCCCCATATATTTTCTATGCATCATTTATGTAATCTAAAGCTTCTTTAAAAATAAAATAAAGTAAAAAAGTAAAATAAATTGAATTAAATTAAATTAAAATAATTTGCACAGCTATAAAGCATGAGCTAGTTCCATCTAAACCTGTAAAGACATAAAATATTTCATATTTTTTCACTGGGAAGAAATTCCTCTTGGATGAAATTGCAGATATGTACAGAATATATTTAATAAAAACTTATAAAATACCTAACTATAGAACTTAAATATAAATTGGCATGTAGTATATGGAACAATATTTCATAGTAATAACTTTAGTCTTATGAAAATGAATTCACAGTCTGATGTTATTTCTGTATTTACGTGTAAATGGACCTTGCATATATTGAGTGTAAATGGTTACAGAGGGTCATCTTTGTTTAACCATAATCGGGGAATTTTATCAATTGTTAGTGCTTTGTTGAAAAGACTTTACATTGCAGCAGACCTATAAAAATACTGTTCATAGTGATCAGAATTAAATTTGTATAGAGCCGAGTTTTAAAACAAATGTAAATAACACTAAATATTTTCTTTCTGCAACCTGCACTTCATAGAATCTTTCTGTAAACTAATTTAAAAGATATTTTCTGGCTGAAAAGAAGCAAAATTTTGTTCTTTTAACAAAAATTTCCAGATTTTATCTAGAATGTCAAAGGAAAAAGTAGAGTATTAAAATATATAAAATCAGAAATTAAAGTAGGTTCATTATAAGGTTTATAAGATGATACTCTGAAAATCTGCATGCCAACAAATTAGATAACCTACATGAAATGGACAAATTCCTAGAGACACACAAACTGCCTTAACTGATTCAGAAGAAAAAGATCTCCACACACAAGTAAGTAAAGAGGTTGAATCAATAATCATAAACCTCCCAAATAAGTAAAACAGGACCAGATGGCTTCATTGATGAATTTAACAAATATTTCATGAAGAATTGAAATCAATATTAATGAAACACCTCCAAAAAATAAAGAGGAGGAAATACTTTTTATCTCATGCTATGAGACCAGCTTCACCCTAATACCAAATCCATGTAAACATATCACAATAAAAGAAAATGAAATACCAATATCCCCTATGTTGGAGTCTGCTAGGCTGCAGAAGCAATATACCAGAAATGATTTGGCTTTTAAAATGGGGGTTTATTAGCTGTTGAGATTACATTTCTGAGTCCATGGAATTGTCTGATTCCAGTCATCATCAGTCAAAGCTTTCTTCTTGAAGAACAACTGCTGACAATCCTGAAATCCTCTGTTACATGGCAAGGCAAATGGTCTCTCCCTTCTATTCCAGGTTTCATTGTTTTCAACTTCTGGCTTCCATGTTTTCTCTCTGAATTTGTGGTTTTCTCTCTGTCTCTCCATAATCATCTTGTTTATATAGGACTCCAATAAAAGGATTATGACCCACCCTGGGTCATGCCTTATTTGAAGTAACATACTCTAATGGCCCTTTAGTGAAGTAACCTAATCAGATGTCCCACCCACAATAGGTTCATATCCACAGAATGGACCTGTTTTAGGAACATGATTTTCTGTGAGTACATACCATCTCAAACTACCACAGTATATTAAGATACATTTAAATATCCTCAATAAAATACAAGCAAACTGAATACAATTGCACATCAGAAACTTATACACTGTTAACAAGCTGGATATACCCCAACTGTGCAAGGAGAGAGTTCAGCATAAGAAAATCAACTAATGTAATATACAATAGTAACAGAAAATAGTAATTTTTAAAAGTCATGAGCATCTCAATTGATACAGAAAGGCATTTGAAAATAATCCACCACATGTCCTTGATTTTTGAAAAAACAGAGAAAACATGAACTAGAAAGAAACAACCTCAACAAGATAAAGGACATATTTTG
This sequence comes from Tolypeutes matacus, assembly GCA_026826555.1. NCBI lineage: Eukaryota > Metazoa > Chordata > Mammalia > Cingulata > Chlamyphoridae > Tolypeutes > Tolypeutes matacus. The sequence goes on along the minus strand of JAKSZT010054293.1, from coordinate 60,332 downwards.
AAAGCCCAAAGCTAATATTTACTCAACCTTGAAACACTGAAAGCTTTATCCTAAGATCAGAAACAAGACAAGAATATCCACTGTCACCACTGTTATTCAATACTGTCTGGAATTTCTAGGCTGACCAATTAGGCAAGCAAAAGAATTAAAATACATTGAAACTGGAAAGGAAAAACAAATATTCCATATTTGCTGATGACATGATCTGATATATAGAATATCCTGAAAAATCCACAGCAAAGCTATTAGAACTAACAAATAAAGTCAGCAAAGTTGCAGGGTACAAGTTAAAGCCACACTTGTGGGAGATGTTTGTGTGGGATGTGGTGGGAGGTGTGGGAGGTGGTCAACATGGGAATCCCAGTGGGTTCTGTGTAATATTTTGGGTATCTAAGCACCTCTTAAAATATATTTATATATATATGTATTAGTCAGCCAAAGGGGTGCTAATGTGAAATACCAAAAATGGGTTGGTCTTTATAAAGAATATTTATTTGGGGTAGAAGTCCACAGATACCAGGCCATAAAGCGTTAAGTTTCTTCTCTCACCACAGTCCATTGCCACGTGTTAGAGCAAGACAGCTGCTGGCATTTGCCAGTATTCAGGCTTCTGGGGTTCCTCTCTTCCCGGGGCTGTGTTTCTCTCCGGGCTTAGCTCCTGTTTCCTCCACAAGGTCAGCTGCAGACGATGAGGTGAACGGCTTGCTTCTCTTCTCCTGGGGCCTTCTTTCCAACATCAAAACTGCTTCTCAAAAGACTGCTTCAACTTTCCTTTGCCTTGCCTTTTATATTCAATTCCCCACCCACCAAGGGGTGGGGCTCAATGCCCTAATCCTAACCTAATCATGCCCAGATTAACAGATCAGATACAAGCATGATTCAATTATATCTTTGGAATTCATAATTACATCAAACTGCCACAATATACATAAATAACATTTTTGTAAGCAAATGCACATATATGCATATATATTTATATATCATTTTGCAAATGTTGGTATGTATTGTGAAAATTTTGATTTTTACCCACAATAAAAAAAAAAAATAAATAAAGAACATGGAATGAAATGACAAGGGTGGAAAAAAAAATCAGTGGTGTTTCTATTCTCTAGTGACAAACAATCTGAAGAGTAAATTAAAAAAACCATTTCATTTACAATAACAACTTAAAAAAATGAAGTGTATAGGAATGTATCTATTCAAGGATCAAAAGCAACTGTAAGTGTAAATCTAACAAATATATTGCTGGAAGAAATGAAGAAAGATCTAAATAAATGGAAGGATATTCCACATTCATGGATTAGAAGACTAAATATTGTTAAGATATCAATTCTACCCAAACCAATTTATAGAGTCTATGTAATTCCAATCAAATTTAACAACCTTCTTGGCAGAAATGGTAAAATCAATCATCAAACTTACACGGAATGGTAAAGAACCCTGAATAGACAAAATATCTTGAAAAAAAAATTAAATTTGAAAGACTCACATTTTCCCATGTTAAAACATTGCAAAGCTATGGTACTTAAAACTGCATGATACTTGCTCAAGGGCAGACATATAACACCGATGCAATAGGATTTAGAGTGCAATGATAAACCCTCACAACAATTGATCTTTGACAAGTCAAGTCCACTCAATTGGGAAAGAAGAGCCTCTTCAACAAATGGATTTATGAGAACTGTATTGTTATTTGCAAAATAATAGAGATGGCCCCCTATCTCACACCATAAGCAAAATTCAACTCAAAATACATCAATGTCCTAAATATATGAAATAAGCCTTCAACACTCCTGGAATGAAACCTAAGGAAATAACTTCAGGAACTCTGGTTAGGAAATAGTTTCTAAGACTTTATCCCAAAAGCACAAACCATAGGAGGAAATATATTAATTGTGACTTCATCAGTGTGTTTTAAAATTGTGCATCAAAGTACCTTCTCATGAAATTAAGGGGATGACAGAATAAAAGGAGAAAATATTTGGAAATAACATATCTTTTAGGGATATAATGTCCAGAATATATTAAGAAATAATACAACAATAACAAAAAGACAAACAATCTGATTTAATAAAATGGGTAAATATATGAATAGACACTTCTCTAAAGAAATATACAAATGAAGAATAAACTCCTGAAAAGGTGGTCAACATCATTAGGCATTTGGGGTATGCAATTGAAAATCATGACTTATCTTGTCACATCTACTAGAATTTTTCCTATTGAACATAAGAAAAATAAAAAAATTTGGACATGAGATAGAAAAATAAGAGCACTAGTTCATTGTTGGTGAGAAAGTAAAATTGATCAGCTGCTGTGGAAGACAGTTTGGCATTTCCTCAAAAAGTTAAGTATAGAATTAATACATGACCCAAAATCTCACTTCTGGATATGTACACAGATGAATTGAAAGGATGGATCTGAATATCTATTTGTAAATAAATATTAATAGCAGGATTATACACAATTTGCCAAAAGATGGAAACAACCCATATGTACATTAACTGATGAATGGATAAACAAAATGTGGTATATGCATATAATTAGAATATTAAAAATTGAAGTTCTGATACATGCTGCTACATGGGTTATCATTGAAGACAACATGTTTAGTGAAATAAGCCAGATACAAAAGTACAAATATTTTATGAACTCACTAATATGAGGTAATAAGAATATGCAAACTCATAAATTCAGAAACTAGAATATGTGTTACCAGGGTCCAGTATGTAGGTAGGGAATAGGGATATAATTCTTCCTTGGTATAGGGAGAGCTTCTGTTTGTGATATTAGAAAAATTTGGTAATTGTTGGCAGTGATGGTAGCACAATATTTTGAATATAATTAGCACCACTGAATTGCACACTTAAAAGTGTTTAAATGGAAAAACTTAGATCCTATATATATGTTGCCATTACATGAATTTTTAAAAAATCCATACAATTGTACAATTCAAAGTTTGAATCCTTAAGTAAGCTAAGGACTATAGATCATAGTATAATTATAGCAATAGAGTTGCATCAATTGTAACAAAAGGACCACATTAATAGAAAATGTTAGTAGTAGATGAAAACCATGTGTGGTTCCTATATAGGAACTCTGTATTTCCTCCATGAATTTTCTGTAAAATTACAACTGCTTAATTAAAAAAATGAATATAATTCAAAGAACTGCCAAAATCACTTAATAATGATAAAATGTGTTTCAACTGAAAATTACAGTTTTAGAAAAACTTTTGAACTCCACATTAACTTTTTAGATTTCTGATAGTTGAAACCTTTTTTGAAAGATTTATTGGTGATACTGATAAATGCATACTTTTGGTATAGTCAAAGAAATATGTAATATTTGTAGATATGTATTATTCTCTGAACAAATATTTTCCAGATGAACACTATTTGATTGTACAAAATTATGTATTTTACAAAAAACCTCCATTATACACTTACCATGTTCCTGAAGGAGTATCTTAACTCCCTTTAAATTCATAACCTCTGAGTAGGGCTAGACTTTTATCAGGCACAGTTACCCCAAAAGTACTTATAACATCTTCTATATTGATGACATCCTCATTGCAGAATCCAATAAAAAGCTGGATGAGCAGGTCTTAAAAAAATCATAAATATTATAACACAGATTGGGCATTCAACCATAACTATGTCCAGTGCTGTGCCCTTAAGGGACAATTTCCAGGGTTCATTTGGGCCAACAGTCAGAGGAACAGACCTGACAAAGAGAAACAGAAGTTGTCACTGAAAGTACCTGGTACTGAGTGAGGCACAACAGTTGATAAGCCTGTGTGAGCACTGAATACAACATGTGACACATCTTGGTATTTATTAGGCCCTTCTAGTTAAGGTTAAATGCAAGGCAGCCATCTTTAAAGGGAGCACCTAACAACACACGTTCTAGAAGCCGTGCAACATGCAGTGACAGAGCTCTGCCACTAGTGTTGGAGGTTGCCTAAGGAGGTAAAGCTAAAATGGCCGACTATAACAAAGGACTAGCCTAACTCTATTTTCAGCCTTCTTTAAGAATGTAGCTCACCCTGTTCCCGCGCCCGCGAAACCTTCCTGCCTTCCACAGATAGCAAACCCTCCCTAGCAAACAACTGTGTCCAATCTTAGCCTGCCACGTACTTCCTCGCTTTTCTTGCCTTGCCTCCTACAAGACCCCCACACAAGACCCCTCACGGAATCGATAAAAGGCCCTGCACATCCTCAATAAAGAGATCCTGTTTGCTGAACCCCAAGAGATCCTTGTCTGCTGCTTTTATTCTCTCGCCGTCCAAACCCCTCGGAATGCCGCCGTGCGATTCCCCCAACCATCCTGCCCAGCCCCACGACAACTTTCACACAACACACTAGGGCCAATGGAGCCATCCAATTCTGTAAAACTACAGGTCTTAGCAATACTTAGCAAGTTGACTGGAGCTTGTGGCAACAAAACATGCCATGAGGATGCACTGACCTTCAGAGATTTGTACACAAAGACTATCCAAGGCAGCCACTACATACATCCCCTTCAAACAGCTTCTATTTGTTCAGTAATTAAGGCTTAAAGGAGTACCAGCATTTAAGCAATGATGCTCCATATGTAATTCTAAAACCCAAACTAATAACGTAGAAAAGCTGCAAAAATAATATATTAAGGACTGATCCTGACTTATAACTCAGAGAGTAAGTTGACTCCATAAACAAATAGCTGCTTTACTAAAGGGTGCTAAATGTCTTGCAGGGGCTAATCCTGCACCTCCCTTGACTAACTGAGTCTCCATGGTCCAAAAAGTTTCCAGCTAATGGTACTGCTTGGTTCACAGACAGATCTACAAAACTCAAGGCTAGTAGAGACTATTGGGTTGATGCAGGTTTCCATCTCAAGGTCAGTCAGCTGCTAACCACGACTAACCAAGAGCATTCTGCCTACTCCACACATGATGATGGCTGTTCCGGTCTCTCTAAATTGAAATTCATGCTACATATTTACAGACTTATGGACAATTACAAATGGGCTAGTCTATGGTTCAGCAAATGTCAAATCAATTAGACTATTAGAAGCTCCTCCTTATAGGGACAGGGACTATGGCAACAAGCTGATAAGGAGATCAATACACCATCAATGCCCATGGCAAATGACCATTTAAAGCAGAACATAAATAAAATTCCTGTGTTGACCAAGCATGCATGTAAAAATTTGCCACCACCAAATGGGACCAAGATTCCCACTTCATATGCAAGACTTGGAAAATCACAAAGATTCACGCTAAAGAAAATGAAGGCCAAAGATGCAAAACAATCATATGACTCTTGCCACAAAGCCTGGGTCATACAAGGTAGTGAGCTGGGACATATCAGATGGGGCTTAGGCCCCACATGAGTGTGCCTTCTTTACCACAAAAGATTATTGCCCCTTAGACATACTTTCTATATATGGGCCAATAATTCTTGTGCATAATATGTATGCTGGGACCACCATAGCAGTCTTAGAGAAGCACCTGTGCCATGTGTTCAAACTACCCAACGAATTTCCAACAAAATAAAAATATCTCATTAAAAGTGAAAGTGGCCCCAAAATGACTACATTCCCCAGTTATCCAAAAGACCTTTCATGTTTCCAATCACCCCCAAATAAACCAGGCAATAAAACTCCAGAACAGGAGACTGAAACAATAGCCATGCAAAGATCATCCAGAAGCACAACTTACTGGTTAATACCCTCACATAACTAAAATATTAAACAAGGCATTCTAGCAAAAGTAAAACATAGTAGTGTAATGCTTGTTGAAAAATACTGTTTAGAGAGTGTGGAAGATAAGGCAATAGCCTAAATGAGCTATACTATAAAATTCCAATCTCAGGATGCCCAATTGCTCTTTTTATTTTTTCCCATTTAAGAACATTCCTCAAGTGTGGATTGTGGTCTGGGCTATGGTGATATTATTACAAGAGCCCCTTAATTCAGTCCTGGAGGTGATGCTACCATCAGGTGCCTCCTTCTTATGGGATTCTACAAGAAGGGTGGAAGGGTTGACAAAACATAAAGGTACTCAGTTCCTGTTCAAGGTAAGACTTACTTCCCTGGACTGGATGATGAATGTCACAAAGGCTTGGTTAAATGACAGGTATAAAAGCTGTTGCATTGAGACATGGACAGAGAAGTAAGTATAGTAAACTCCACTGGAAATGGGGTACATCTTCCAAAGGACTAGGGCTCCCTGTAGAGTAGGGGTACTTAACCTTTTTTTTCCACTGACCCCTTTGCCAGTCAGGTGAAAACCAGGGATCCCTTATTAAGTCCACACTATACTATGTATTATTTAATGAGTATATCACACCTGCACCAACACATCCAAACAAGAATAATGTTTTCTTGAATTTCAATCCAAGCTCATGGACTCCTTGTTAAGAACCCCAATGTAGAGTGCCCCAGTCTTAGAGGAAATCTTCTTCCTTTGTATTAAAAACATGAATAGCACTAGGTCCTACCTGGAAGAAGTTCCTAATGACAATTTGAATCAAATAATGTGGTTTGTTTAAGTGGATGTTATTCTTGAGCTTAAATTTAGTATAACTTTTGGCCAAACACTATTGCAGCATTTAAAGAGGTAGCTCAACGTGCAGTGACTGGTTTCTATAGCTGGCTCACTGGAAAATATAGTATGCACAATAATAATGGTATATAGAACACTACTGCTATTACCTTTGGACTGGAACAAAACACATGTGCTTGGATGGACTTTGAATCTGGGTTTACCTGGTCTGGCATTGGAAAATACCTATTTAGTTCCACTGCTAGGAAGGATGACTTTCTATACTACATATATCAAGGTATTTACTCTTCATAAAAATTGGCAGATAGAATTTCACTAAACACAAGAGGAATTAGCCATGTGCTACTGTCCAGATAAGTAAAAAAATGATGGAGTTTGCCTCTTAGATAACTAGCAGGACAAGTGGACTACACTAACCTTGGCATTAAGGGAAGATGGATTCTTTATTTTATGTAGAAAAAACTTAGATAATTACATTCCCCCACAATGGTAGAGGGATGTAGTTTAAGATAAGTATTAGTCAGCCAAAGGGGTGCTGATGCAAAGTACCAGATATCCATTGGCCTTTATAAGGGTATTTATTTGGGGTAGAAGCATAGTTACAAGGTCCTAAAGAGTCCAACTCCAGATACCATAAGAGGTACTTTCTCACCAAAGATTGTTGCAGATCTCTGCAAGGGCTCAGCTTTCCTTCTTCCTCTTAAGGCTCCATGGTCCCAGTTTCTTCCAATCTCAGCTGTAGGCTGGCATTGGGCTCATCTCTGAGGGCTTCCTGTATCAGTCTGCATAGGTCTCATTTCTTTCTAGCCTTGCTCAACTGCTCAGCTGCTCAGCTGCAAACTATCAGGCAAATATCTTAGCTTTCTCCTGAGCCCCTGGACCAAACATGACAGGGCTTTCTATGTGTCTTCTTGAGTAGGTGTCCGTTTTTATCAGCCCAACAAGACACAAGGACTCAATCTGAGTCATGCCCTTCTGATATGGTAAAATCAAAGCCCTAATCTTAAAAGGTAATTTAATCAAGACATGTCAGCTGAATCTGATGCATTCAAAGGGTATCACACTCAGAAGAAAAGGCCAGTTTAAAAACATAATATTTCTCTTTTTCAGGATTCATAAATAATATCAAACTGACACAGGATATATGGTTTTCAATTTCATGGAATAAACAAACATAATATTCCCTAAAATCTCAAACTGGCCTCTTTTGCCCATTACAGCTATAGCACAATAGACAAATGCTTCCTGCAATGCACAAGGCAGAACATTTCCTCCACCCCTTAGATTATCATGCATAAACAAAATGGCTTTATATATCATGTTCAATATTATAAAAAGGTTTAATTCTACACTCAATTCACTGGGCTACTCTAGCACGAGTTGTACAGTACAGTGGCCATTGCTCTGTTGTGTTGGATATATTGAAGGCACAAGCTAGGAGTGCATGCACTATGCTAGAAAAAAAAAAGTTGCTTTTACATAAATAAATGTGAACATGTTGTGAAAACATACAGAACATAAAATCCACAGTACGTGTCTTCCAAATGATTGAAAAAATTCAGCCAAATGAAGGAGCCAGGTTCCTTCATTAGGACACTCAAACACAAGAAAGGGGTGTTATGCTTCAAATATCTCCCTGCATTGCCTGGGGCTTGTGACTTGTTGAACTTAGGGGTTTGACACCCTCTATTGAAGCTGACTTGGCTCTGTTCTACATGAGTCTTACTTCTATTGGCACCTGACACCCATATTGGAGTGCGTTGATATCTCTTTAGAAGTCCCTCTTGACATAAAGAGAAAGATGTAGCAATGAACACGATTGGATTTTGTGTGCAGAATATCAGATATTGCTTACGTATGATATACTTTTCCCACTGCTTTCCTTAGTTGCTCAAGCAAATTACATACATTGGGTTTAGTTAAACAATGGGAATGTATTAGCTCACAGTTGTGAAGCTACAAAAAAGTTCAAATCAAGGTATCATCCACGCAATGCTATCTTTCTGAAGAGTGGAGTTTTAGGGCTAGCTGCAACTTGTCCTTGCTCCTGGGTTCCTCTGTCTAATGGCAATGCACATGGAAGCCTCTCCTGACCTCTCCCATCTTTTCAGGGCCCGGTTGATCTTCATCTTCTTGCTTCCCATGGATTTATCTCCTTCTGTCTGAATTTCCTTCTGTTTCCAAAGGATGCCAGTAAAGGATCAACTCTCCCTGATTGGATAGGGCTATACCTTCACTCAAATAACTTCATCAAAAGTACTACTTAAAATGACTTCACACCCACAGGAATGGATTGGGTTTAAGATTATAATTTTTTGTGATACATCACTCCAAACCACCACAACCACCAAAACCTCTATATAAACTTATCTCAATATGGAAAGAGTTGTAATACTCTGATTCTCAGAGGTTGAGTCAGCATTCTTATGGTTAAAATAATTACCCACTTTATGACTCAGAATTGAAACATATCGAATTTGCCTTTTTACTTAAAATTCCCTATTTAGAAAAGTTTCAATATAATGAACTAGTACCAATTTAACATGAGCTTACATTCCACAACTGGAAAAATACTGTAGCATTTCTTCTTTTTAATTTGTCTCTATAATTTGATATTTTGTTTTTCGAATTTCTGAAACTCTATACTGGTATTTATATTTATGTGTTTTATTTTTATTTTATTTTATTTATTTATTTATTTATTTATTTATTTTTATTGTGGGTAAAAATCAAAATTTTCACAATACATAACAACATTTGCAAAATAATATTTAAATATATATGCATATATGTGCATTTGCTTACAAAAATATTAGTTATATATACATATATATAAATATATTTTAAGAAGTGCTTAGATTACCCAAAATATTACACGAACCCACTGGGATTCCCATGTTGCCCACACCTCCCACCACATCCCACACAAACATCTCCCAAAAGTGTGGCCCACCAACCTCAATGGACTTACACATCCTGGGGCCTTGCCACCAACCATAGACCACAGTTCACACCGTAGACCACACTCTCTCCCACACAGTTCTCAGTGGTGTGTGCTGATTTAAAATGGCTTACATCCGTTGCCACAAAGGTACTCAGGACAACCTCCAAATCCCAAAGAAGTCCCTGTATTTCAACTGCTCGTCCCCTCCCTGTCCCAAAAGTGTGAAGTGGCCCGTGGCTCCACCTCATTGTTATAATTTCTTCCATTGCTAGAATCACCATATGTGAACAACAGAATACCATCAAGTCCACTCTAGTCCATAGTACTTCCCCTAATCCTGAGGGGACTGGGATGGTGATGTCCACTCCAACTCCAAGTGAGAGAGGGCTTATATCCCATGGATATGGTGGGTGGGATGATCCTGCCTGCAGATGCAGGCCCTCTCCATTCCCTGGGATGGCCATTGCCATCCTTGTCTCCTCGCCAGGTGACTTGGATGAGTCCATTGAGCTGTAGGGTAGGAGTTGCAGCTCCACCGAGATTCCACGCACACCTGGCACATAGGTATTCAGAGGCTCCAGTCTCTGGAAGTATACCTAAAAACTTCAGCATCACATATAGGTTTGAATAGAAGGGACGGATGAACCATGTGTAGGGAGGACTTATTTGAGTCCAATTCTGTTACTCTAAGGAGCACAGATTGCAAAATAGAGCCCACTGATAAGGCATCAGTCTCTGTGTCTATCCCCACTTATATAGGACCTGGGTGTCTCCAGAGCTCTCAGGAGCCCCTCTGTGTGGGGTGATAGGCACTTAGATGTTCTATGAGCTCCTACTGAGGTGTATGTAAGAGTTACCTCTGGGATGACCTCCCGACTCTCTTTGAAGTCTCTTAGCCACTTGAACTCATTTTTCTTTACCTTTCCCCCTTTAATTCAAGGTCTTTTTCCTTTTTCCAGTTGTGTTGCCAGTTGGCACTTGGTATTAATCCCTCATTGCCAGGAAGGCTCATCCCCGGGAGTCATGTCCCACGTTCGGTGGAAGATAGTGCAATCACATGCTGAGTTTGGCTTAGAGAGAGGTCACATTTGAGCAACAAGGAGGCTCTGAGGTGGCAACACTTAGGCACCCCATAATTGCAGGCTAAGTCTCAGTTACAAGAGCAAAGACTCACAGGGGTAGTCATCAATAAAAAGAACACGTCAGTGGGTCATCATCTTTTGACAGACACTGTCCCTGCACTCAGAGACCTATTGCTGCTCCCTTGGAGATTGTGGCAGAGCTCTCCAGGCTAGGAATTCAGATTCCCTCATTTATTGTGTGATCGTCCACCCTTCGTGACCATGCCCCATCTTTTGATATTTTGAACGGTTTTGTATATTTTTCATGTATATTCGGATGAACTAATTCCCATGAAACCCCCTCCCAGACACCCCCCACCAATAATACCCTGCAGTACCCATTGTAACCCTTCTGTGTTCCAAATCCTCCATGAACATTTAGTCCATAAAATAATCAAATACACTTACTAGGAAAAAGAAACAAGTATGGTAAGCTTACATGCAAGAGACAAACATAAGGAAACTCAGGGGGGAAAAAATAAGAAAAGAGAAGGAAAAAAAAACAAATAATCAAACAAAAAACAAAACAAAATAAAATATAATTAGCAGATTGGAACATTCAAAAAATGGGCAAAAAAGCAAAGGAAATGCCTTTAAATATATATATATATATAAATATTCATTTTTTTTCCTTTTTCTTTTCTTTTCTTTCATTCCTTTTATCACTGTGTTATCGGATATCTGGTGTGCCATGACACTTTCCCCCTCGCAATCCCCATTGTCTCCAATTTTTCATTTAATTTTCAAAGAAGTTTTAGGTCACAGCAAAGTCACACACGGAGTGCCGGAGACTCCCAGATACCAAACCACTCCCCCTTTCCCACTCCATATTAACCTCCCCCCCCCTTTTTTTTTTGGATGTTAGCATTGTTATAACTGTTATACAGATAGCAAAATATAGCAACTAAACATTGTCAATGATTTACAGTATAGTTTACAATTTAGATGATACAGTTTAATAATTTTGATGATATTTACCATGTCTTGTGTCCATTACTATAAGGTAATGAAAAACCTTCCCCATGACCACCAAACACCTTATTAGACCTTGACTGTTTTTTTCCCCAAGCACCCCAGGGCCCATACCACCCTCTTGTGACCCATGGAATGTCAAGATTCACAGTTACATGCCCTGGGGATTTGAACGTGCACTTCCTAATCCACCCACTCGCCAGTGCTGCACCACCAAACCCAGGAACACCACCACTCATCTGCCCCATCCCCCAACATGAAACCACACTCTATCCCTTTACCATAGATTATGTCCATATGGGTGATGGCTCAACACCTGCTCTTCTCTTACTCTCCTTTGTTAACCTATCTTTCAGACAATGGTTCTCAAAGACTGCTCACTTTCCTCAGTTCAGATCAGTGAGGTCATATACTGTTCATCCTTCAGTGCCTGGCTTGCTTCACTCAACATAAGGTCTTCAAGATTCATCCACGTTATTCTATGTGTTAGCACTTTGTTCCTTCTTTACAGCTGAGTAATATTCCATTGTATGTATGTACCACATTTTGCTTATCCATTCGTCTGTTGATGGGCACCGGGGCTGATTCCAACTTTTGGCAATGTTGAACAATGCCGCTATGAACATTGGTGTGCATATATCTGTTTGTGTCTTTGCTTTCATTCTTCTGGGTATATATCCAGCAGTGGAATTGCTGGATCATATGGAAGATCTATTGCTAGTTTTCTGAGGAACCGCCAAACTGTCCTCCACAGTGGCTGGACCATACCGCAGTCCCACCAACAGTGGATGAGGGTTCCTATTCCTCCACATCCTCTCCAACATTTAGTGTCTCCTGTTTTTTTAATAGCTGCCATTCTGATGGGTGTAAGATGGTATCTCATTGTAGTTTTGATTTGCATTTCCCTGATAGCAAGCAATGTTGAGCATTTTTTCATGTGCTTTTTAGCCATTTGTATTTCTTCCTTAGAGAAGTGTCTTTTCAGGTCACTTGCCCATTTTTTAAATTGGTTGTTTGTCCTTTTATTTTCAAGGTGTAGGATTTCTTTATATATGCAGGATATTAGGCTCCTATCAGATATATGGTTGCCAAATATTTTTTCCCTTTGGGTAGGCTGCCTTTTTATTATCTTAATAACATCCTCTGAGGTGCAGAAGTTTTTAATTTTGATGAGATCCCATTTATCTATTTTTTCTCTTGCTGCTCGTGCTTTGGCTGTGAAGTTCATGAAACCATTTCCTATTACAAGGTCCTATAGATGCTTCCCTTCATTATCTTCCAAGGTCTTTATGGTTTTGGCTCTTTTATTTAGATCTTTGATCCATCTTGAGTTGATTTTTGTATAAGGTGTGAGATGGTATTCTTCTCTCATTCTTTTGGATATAGATATCCAGTTCTCCAAGCACCACTTGTTAAAGAGGCCATTCTCTCCCAACTGTGTGGGCTTCGTGGCACTTTCAAATATCAGATGATTGTATATGTGAGGATCTATATCAGAACTCTCAATTTGGTTCCTTTGGCCAGTAGGTCTATCCTTGTGCCAATACCACACAGTTTTGATCACTGTAGCTTTGTAGTATGTTTTAAAGTCAGGTAGTGTGATACCTCCAACTTCATTTTTCTTTTTCAATATATCTTTGGCAATTCGGGGCCTCTTGCATCTCCAAATATATTTTGTGGTTAGTTTTTCTAGTTCCTTAAAAAATATAGTGTTGACTTTTATTGGGATTGCATTAAATCTGTAGATTGGTTTGGGTAGGATAGACATCTTGATAAGGTTTAGTCTTCCTATCCATGAACAGTGAATATTTTTCCATTTATTTAAGCATTCTTTGATTTCCTTTAACAGTGTTGTGTAGTTTTCTGTATATAAGTCCATTATATCTTTAGTTAAATTTATTCTAAGTATTTGATTCTTTTATTTACTATTGTAAATGGTATTTTTTTCCTGATTTCCTCCTCAGTTTGCATCTTACTGGTGTACAGAAATGCTACTGATTTTTGAGCATTGATCTTATAGCCTGCAACATTACTGAATTCCTTTATAAGTTCTAGAAGCCTTGTTGTAGATTTCTCAGGGCTTTCTAAGTATAGGATCATGTCATCTTCAAATAATGAAATTTTTACTTCTTCTTTTCCAACCTGGATGCCTTTTATGTACTTTTCTTGTCTCAGTGTTTGCGCAAATACTTCTAAGACAATGTTAAATAGGAGTGGTGATAGTGGGCATCCTTGTCTTCTTCCCATTCTCAGAGGGAAGGCTTTTAGGATTTCACCATTGAAAATGATGTTAGCTTTGGGTTTTTCATATATACCCTTTATCATTTTCAGAACGTTTCCATCTATTCCTATCTTTTGTAGTGTTTTTATGATGAAAGTGTGCTGTATTTTGTCGAATGCTTTTTCTGCATCTATAGAGATAATCATGTGATTTTTTTCTTTCAATCTGTTTATTTGGTGTATTACATTGATTGATTTTCTTATATTGAACCACACTTGCATACCCGGGATGAAACCCACTTGGTCATGGTGTATAATCCTTTTGATATGTTGTTGAATGCGATTAGCAAGTATTTTGTTAAGGATTTTAGCATCTAGGTTCATTAGAGAAATTGGTCTGTAATTTTCCTTTCTTGTGGTATCTTTATTTGGTTTTGGTATTAGGATAATGTTGGCATCATAGAATGAGTTAGGTAATATTACTTCTACTTCTATTTTTTAGTAAGCTTAAGTAGAATTAGTGTTAGCTGTTTCCGGAATGTTTGGTATAATTCAGCTGTGAAGCCATCTGGTCCTGGACTCTTTTTAGTTGGGAGGTTTTTGATGACTGAGTCTATTTCTTTACTTGTAATTGGAATGTTGGTTCATCTATTTCTTCTTTCATCAATGTCGGCTGTTTGTGGGTTTCTAGAAACTTGTCCATTTCCTCTAAATTGTCATTCTTGTTGGCATATAATTTTTCAAAGTATCCTCTTATGATACTCTTTATTTCTGTGGGGTCAGCAGTGATATCACCTTGCTCATTCCTTATTTTATGTATTTGCATCTGTTCTCTCTTTTTCTTTGTTAGTCTGGCTAAGGGTTTGTCAATTTTGTTGATATTCTCGAAGAACCAACTTTTGGTTCTGTTTATTGTTTCCAGTGCTTTCTTATTCTCTATTTCATTTAGTTCTGCTCTAATCTTTCTTGTTTCCTTCTTTCTACTTCCTTTAGGTTTAGTTTGTTGTTGTTTTTCCAATTCCTCCAAGTGTGCAGTTATGTCTTCAATTTTAGCTCTTTCTTCTTTTTTAATATATGAATTTATGGCTATGAACTTCCCTCTCAGGACTGCTTTCACTGCATCCCATAGGTTTTGATATGTTGTGTTGTTGTTTTCATTAGTTTCAAGGTAGTTACTGATTTCTTTTGAAATTTACTCTTTGACCCACTGTTTGTCTAAGAGTGTGTTGTTTAACTTCCATATCCTTGTGCCTAACCTGTTTCTCTAGCCCCTACTGATTTCCAACTTCATTCCATTGTGGTCAGAGAAATTACTTTGTCTAATCTCAATCTTTCTGAATTCATTGAGTGTTGTTTTGTGGCCTAGCATTTGGTCTATTTTGGAGTATGTTCCATGTGCACTGGAGAAGAATGTAAATCCCGCTGTATTTGGGTGTAGTGTTCTGTATATGTCTATTAAGTCCAGGTCTTCTAATGTATTGTTGAGTGCCTTTCTTTATTGATTTTCTGTCCAGATGTTCTGTCTAATGATGATAGTGGTGTCTTGAAGTCCCCTGCTATAATTGTAGAGGCATTTAATTCTCCTCTTAGTTTTTCCAGAGTTTGCTGCAAGTATTTTGACGTACCTCGATTAGGTGCGTAAATGTTGATGATTGTTCTCTCTTCTTGAGAGATTACTTCTTTTACTAATATGTAGTGTCCATCTTTGTCTCTTACAATAGTTTTGCATTTAAAGTCTATTTTGTCTGATATTAGAATAGCTACTCCTGCCCTTTATTGGCTATTGTTAGCTTGTAAAATGGTTTTCCAGCCATTCACTTTCAGTGTCCTTGAATCACTGGGTCGAAGGTGGGTTTCTTGTAGACAGCATATAGATGGATCATATTTTCTTATCCATTCTGCCAATCTGTGTCTTTTGATTGGTGAATTTAATCCATTAACATTCAGTGTTATTACTCATAACGAATTTCTTACTTCTGCCATTTTTTCCTTGGGTTAATGTATGTCATATGTTGTTTTGTTTCCTTTTTGTCTTTTCAGTTGTTTTTAAACTCTCCTCCAACTCTCTCCCTTGTTTTTTCCTTTCAACTTGTAGAGATTCCTTTAGTATTTCTTGAAGTGCTGGTTTCTTCTTGACATACTCTCTTAGTTGCTGTTTATCTGTGAATATTTTGAACTCTCCATCATTTTTGAATGCCAGTTTTGCTGGATAGAGAATTCGTGGCTGGAAGTTTTTTTCTTTTAGTGTTTTGACTATGTCATACCACTGTCTTCTTGTCTCCATGGTTTCAGCTGAGAAATCAGCACTTAATCTTATTGTGCTTCCCTTGTATGTGATGGTTCTCTTTTCTCTTGCTGCCTTGAGTATTTTCTCTTTGTCTTGAGCATTGGACATTTTGACAAGTATATGTCTTGGAGTTGGCCTGTTGGGATTTATACTATTTGGGGTGCGTTGTGCTTCCTGGATCTGTACATCCATCTCTCTATATATAGTTGGGAAGTTTTCAGCCATTATTTCCTTCAACACTCCTTCTGTTCCCTTTCCCTTCTCTTCTCCTTCTGGGATGCCCAGAATGTGTATATTTGCGCATTTTATATTATCGGTTAATTCCCTGAGTCCATGCTGGATTTTTTCTATCTTTTTGTCTATCTGTTCTACAATCTCTTTGATTTCAGCTGTATTGTCTTCCACATCACTAATTCTTTCCTCTGCCTGTTCAAATCTGCTGCCATATGAATCCAGCGTCTTTTTCATTTCTTGGCTTGTGCCATTGTTCACCATCATATCTATTACCATTTTAGGCATGTTTGCTATTTCTTCAGTATGTTCTCCCAGTGTCTTCTTTATATCCTTAATCTCTTCCTTCAGTTCTTTAAGTTGGTCCATGATATTTGTTTGGATAGCTTTGATTAGTGGCTCGATGTTCTGCATCGCTTCCTGGTTTTTATTTTTTTCATTGGCCTGGTCCATGTTTTCCTGTTTCTCAGAGTCATTTTTGTTTTTTTTTGTTGCCCTCTGGTCATCATATTATCTTGATGGGTTTGTTCAGTTGATTAGCTTTTCTCTATGCTTTAGAGTTTTATTTAGCTGTTGGTTCTGCGTGTGAGTTAAATTTTCTCTTTGGCAGCTTTTCTTTTTATTTTATTTCCTTGCTTCTTTCTATGTTCCCTTGAAGGTAAAAGGTTAGGGCCTCCCTCTTTTGGGAAGTGTCCCTTCTTCCTGGCTCCGCAGCAGCCGGGGTCTTATCCCTGGGTCGCTAAGGAAATCAGCTCCGTTCCCCGACCAGAATCCCCCCTGGTTCACCGGGTGCTGATTAGCTCGGTTGTTATGTTCACACAAGGTCCAAGGGGCGCCAGGCAGCCAGATCCCCAGAAAATAAAACTTTTTCACCCTGCTCGCAGCTCCAAATGGCCATTTTATTTTATTTTATTTTTCCTCCCTAACCGCAGGACTCAGCCGTCTGTGCCAACCACCACCGGCAGCCTTAAAACTCATGAATCTCTACCTTTCCGTCCACATCGTTGATCCGTGTAGATAGATGTCCCAAGTTTCTCACTCCAGGCATACATAGCACAGACCCCCGGGCAGGACCCCATCCACAATCCGCCTTGCTCTGGGAGCTTGCAGTGTGTGCCCTCCTATGCTAACATCATCTTGGCCCCTCCTCTCTATTTATGTGTTTTAATTAATGAACCTTAATGAGGTAGGCTTTGTCAGTCAAGAAACTTAATTAAATTACATTGTTTTTCTAACATGAATATTTTTCTAGATTTTTCTTGTAATTTTTAAATCACCAAATTCAATTTTATCTCACTGTTAGAACAATTATTTATAGCTTCCATATTTTCTGTATATTTGTATTTTAATTTTCTATTATGAGAAATGATCTTCAAATATCTTCAAATTACCCTAAATTTTAATTAAATGCTTAAAATTACTTATATACACATATGTATTTTACGTTATTATTCTATAATTCTTAAGTCTGTTAACAAAATACAGATGCAAAATCATCCTTTATGTCTTTGAGTTATTAAATACAGTTTATACAACATCTCACTGTCCCCTTAATTGTCTCAGTTCATTTGGAATCGTTTAAAATGTTTAATTTTTTTCTTAATCAAAATCTGGATTTCTTCCAATTCTTGTTAGCCTTGAGATATTTCTTTAAAATTGAGATATCATCAACTGAATGCTGTTTTCAGATCTCCATACCTTGGAGGTAATGGCTGGTATGGTTTGTTTAATTACATGTAAGAATGGAGCTAACAACAATTTGTTTTTATCCCCTCAATGCCATGTGAAGGACTCTGTCCTCTAAGGTTTCATTTCACAAAAGCTATCCATGGTTTCCCCTGATTATTTTCTCAGTTTCTATTTCAATAGAAAAGCTACCTCAGATATTTTTAAACATGCACATGTCAGCCATTGAAACACTAAGTACTGCTGTTGTTAATATGATAAGTCTAAGAGAATTCTAAATCAACATATCAAGCCTCAGCATTGCATGGTCCTCCATAAGCCAAAAACTCAATATTTCTAAATTTTAAGGATCCTAAATGCATCAATCCCTCTTTCTCCTTCCATATATACTATCACCTAAAGCTACTTCTCTCATTCATTAGACACCAATTTTCAAATGTTGTCTTCTAAAATGTATAAATATCAATTAATGGGTATAATCTCATTGTCTCCATAACTGAGGATAATAACTTTTGTATTATTTGACTATTATTTTGATGGTGTCTTTATCAGAATAAATGTTAAGTATATTTTACTTGGACTAAAATTCTACTGAAGAGTTTAAGAGGAGATATGCCATGAATATGTTTACTTTTTAATTTTTTTTTATTTTTTAAAAGATACTTAGATTACATAAATATTACATCAAAATGTAGGTGATTCCCATATGCCCCACTCCCTATCCCTCCCACACTTTCCCACATAAACATCATCCTTCATTAGTGTGGTACATTTGCTACACATGTTGGAGCATTGCCATTAGGTTGGATTATAGTTTACATTGTAGTTTACACTCTCTCCCACACAATTTTGTAAGTTATGACAAGATATATAATGGCCTGTATCTGTCATTGCAATATCATTCAGGACAATTCCAATGTCCCAAAAATGCCCCCATATTACACCTATTTTTTCCCCTCTCCTTCCCCTCAAAAACTCCAGTGGCCACAGCCAACACATCAATGATATAATTTCTTCCATTGCTAGAATAACAATGTCTATAGTAGAATAACAGTAAGCTTACTTTAGTCCAGCAATGAACATGTTTATTGAACATGGCTTATTTAATCTTAAGTAAATAGATAGCTGGGTATATGTAGTTGGAGTTCA
>JAKSZT010054293.1:22960-33377 GCA_026826555.1 Tolypeutes matacus | reverse complement strand
AGAAGTGTTATGTACTTTGATAATGTATTATTCTTTTGAAACAAATATTTGTTCAATGGAATTTCACAAATAATTATTTCAATGCAATATACATTTGTACACAGTTGCCATTCATGTGAAAGGAAATTGACTTAGCCTCATAATTTTCATGTACAACCATTTTTGTTTTCTCCTCCCTCTAATTTAAATAGGCAAATTCCATTGGCAAAAATGGGACATGAGAATTCCAGCACTATCACTGAATTGGTCCTTGTGGGAGTTTCCAATCTCCCTCAGAGTGAATTCCCCCTTTTCTTCCTCTTCTCACTGGTCTATGTGGTGCATGTCCTTGGCAACACAGCTGTCATATCTTTAGTGGTTCTTGATTCGTCTCTCCATGTATTACTTCCTCTGTCATCTTGCCTTTCTCAACATAATTTTTTGCACAGTTGTGGTCCCCAAGATGCTCTTTAACTTCCTTGCAATCAAGAAAGGTATATCTTACAACTTCCACCTTGCCCAAATGTACAATACTTTGTTCCTCGAGGCAACTGAGTGGTTTTTGCTTGCAGTGATGGTTGTGGGTCGCTATGTGGCCATCTGTTCCTCACTATGACACCTGCTTATCTGAACTCATCTGTGTGTCTGGCACAGGATCTGGGGGCCTGGACCATTGGCTTCTTTGCCTCAGTGGTGACTCTTTACTTTGAAATACTTTCATTCTGTGGTGCTTATGTTATTAACTACATTTTCTGTGAATTTCTCATCATTCTTCACATGTTCTGTGATGACACTTCCCTTTAGGAGACCCTGATGATTGCAGGAAGTGATGGAATGGTCTTATTCCCTTTCCTTCTAATAATTCTCTCCTATATTCACATTCTGGTGGCAGTAATGAGAATAGACTCCATGGAGGGCAGGAAAAAAGCTTTTTCTACCTGTAATTCCCACTTGATTGTTGTGATTATATATTATGGAACAGGATTGGTCAGGGACATGATACCCAAGTCACTCTACTCAGCAGAGATAGACAAACTTATATCCGCATCCTATGCAGTCATTTTCCTAATGCTGAACCCATTTATTTACAGCCTAAGGAATAAGGTTGTGAAAGGTTCTGTGGGAAGTGTCATGGAGAGAATACAAAATGCCAAAAAATTACATAGTAGAACCCTGAGAGATTAAAGACAATGTTTCTTACCTGGTGTTTACATCTAAATCATATGAACCTAAGATCTAAGACTAAAATTGTGGATTCAGTAGACTTTCAGATGAAGATGGTCATCCCATTTTTTCTTAATGTTCACAAGTGTTTGTCCTCTGTACAAATGAAAATTAATGGATATCAGTTCACAAAGTGGTAAATTATTGCCATGTCTGCCATGTCATGGCAATGCTTTGATAACTCAGCCATGGTACTATTATTATGTCCTGCAGTCACTCTTTTTATAATACTTTAATATTTATTTTTCATTTTTTTAAAGCCCTCTAATTTTTAAAAATATCAATCCCTTGTCCACAAATCAAATCTGACTTTTAGGGGAAGTCAACATGAAGATGTTAGTCTCAGCATTTTCAAGGGGTGAAAGAGCAGAAAGGTAATGGGAATTCTGAAATGCATACATCTTACAGAAAGAAAATATATTTGAAGTTACTAATGAGAAATTTTAAGTGTGTAGAACTCAGGTCTCAGTTTGTTTTATTTTGTTTTTGTCATTTAATATAATTTATTTTATTTCCCCCTTCATGGTGAGTAGTTTTTATAAAGGGATATGATATTTTATTAATTTACAGAAATTCTTCTTAATTATTTAAACTTTGGTTATATCCAAGTGGAAAGTAGGTTACATGACTGAATATTAACAATTATTTCATATAATTTACTATGTACTTATTTAAATATGCTGGTTGCAATGTATTTGCAGCTGAGGTTTATCAAGGTGCTTTAACAGTAATGAGTTTAAAATTAATGAATTTGGAGGCAAGACACAGAGTCAATTCCCAATTAAACAACTTAGTATTGAGCAAATCACTTTACTGTATTTCATTTTTGCATCTGAAAAAAGGCGGAAAATTTAATATATAGCCCATTGAAAAAGTGAAACACATGTAATGGGCCTGGAACATAACAAAAGCTTAATAAACATTAGATGCTATTTTCCAGATTCATTTGAGTGAGAATAAAGAATTTTGTGATAGATTTTACAATTTCATAGAAAAAAAAGGTACTAATCACAATAAATGAACTATTTTTAATAATTGTTACTTTCTATCGATATTGATTTGCCCATGGAAAAAGTAATTCCTCTTTCCAAGGTCTTATGGTATACACAGAATAATTTGGAGGAAGTCATATTTCCTAAATTTGGGTTAGACCCTCTAAATTATTCTCACTTAATATCTCCAGACAACAATGCATCTACCTGCTTCTGGAGGGATGAATATAATTCATTTCTATGTGGGACTCAAGTGATATCATTCAAAAAAATATAATGTCAAACTATCCAAGAATCTCAACAATTCTACTTCCTAGCAATCCTATTTCCTAGCAATCTTCATTGTTACATTTCCAGTCTCATCTAAGAAAGTCGAAATATATTGGTTTAATTCAATTTATTATATTATTTGTTGAAAACCTTTGGGAAACAAACATGACTTTGATTACAGCTTCTAACGCAATTGGGTAAATATCTGATTAATTCGCCCTCACTTTTGGTTGAACAGCATTTTTGCCCCTTACTAAAATAAATGTTGACTGATTATTTAAATAATTTTACAAGCAAGTATGCTACTGGGAACCATAAGAAAGAATACAAATGCCTATGGAAGTATAATTAAAATAAAGTAGTGAGGAGTTAATTTCCCTAAGGATTAATTATGGGAAAATTTCCACTCATGTAATGACAGCATAGTCTTCCCATCAATTTAATGAGATCATAGTAGCTAAGAGGGTTCTACATTTTGGCTTTATGCATTCTTAGATGTACAAATGAAGACGGCATTTTTAGAAGTTTAAACTTGAATCCAGGAAATAAACACAATTTGACACTTGACATGAGTTAACTGGTTAAATAATTTAAATGATGAAATGTCCAGTAAGTTGTTCTCCTCTAACATGGAAAAAGTGCAGGCTTATGTGTATATGTGTGTGTCTACTTGTGTGTGTTTATGTGTCTATTTTGTGTGTCCATGATTGTGTGTGTGAACACATATGTAAATGAGAGAGAGCATCCTAATTATTAACTCTTTTTTTGTAGACTATAATCCAAAACATATTAAATGCATTAGTGAATACTTAGAAGCAACATGAATTTTGGTGTCTTTCAAATTAGGGTCTAAATTAGAAGTAACTTTACAGTTTCAGGAAGAAACAATTATTACTCACTGAAACATGGATTTTATTTCTACCTTCCTTCAGTATCCACTCTGACTTTATATCCTTTTCATAAGGGAGTATCATTATTAGAATTATTTCATTCCACCAGCATATATTTTCTCTTGAATATTATTTTATTGAATTTGTTTCTGTTATTAAATATTACAAAATGTATATAAAATCTGATCTAGCAGCATCACCATGCCCTTGACTAAGGCAGTTTACAAAAGGCATATATAGAGGATTATTATTGCACAAGATAGTGGTATAAGATACTCCAGGATGCTTTTCCCTCACAGAACCTTTGAACAAACAATGGAATCAGGTTTAGCCATCTTCCTCAGAATTTCTAAAAACTGTTAAAATGTTGCAGCAACTGGAAAAGTACCAAATTAAGAAAACCAGCATTTAAAAATTTAGAAGCTTATGGTGCTCTTACTAGCCCTTCCCCCAAAGCATCCCTAGCCATCCTTTGCTCCAACTATGGTTCCCTGGCCCTGTTCCTGAGAGAGCAGAGTGACACCTGTGTACATACTGTGGTGACTGTGTGTTGGTGCCAATCTGACACAGATATGGGTGGTATCCTAAAACCTTCTCTGGCTCACCATCCCAGAGCTTACCCTGCAAACACAAGCATCTTATGAAAAACAATTAAGTGAAAACAGCCAGGAGAAAATAATTAGCTGCTTTAAGCCATAAATTCAAGCACTCAGGAAGGTGAGAATGTCTATTTCATAGGAATTAGAGGAAGTATTTGAATTCCTGTAAATGGGGGGATTTATCAGGCACAAGAAAGCACAATGACAGGACAAGAGGCAGGCTCAGAAAAAACAAAGTGGATCCTGCACTTCACAGTCACCTCAGGATGCTTTTTCATCGGAGGCCTAAAGTGTGAAGGAGGGCGACTGCTAAAAGAAAATCCAGTTTTCAAATACTGTGAAATATATTTTTTTGCATTAAAAACATTAGTTAATTCCTGGCACTCAAGGAAATCTTTGTCATATCACAACCTAGATACAAATTTAAGAAATATACAGCTCAGGGACTAAATCCTAAAGATAACACTTAAAAATATTAAAATGTACATTATGTGACAAAAGATTACAAGGCAAACAAATAAAAAGAAAATGATGCCTGATCCAAAGAAACACCAAAAAATCCATGCAAAGAATTTTTTTAAAAAGAGAACTTCAACATACTCAAGAAGATATATGAAATAATGGAATAAGAACTAAAAGATATTAGGAAAAAATGAATGAGCGATATGAGAATTTCAATACAAGCTATAAATGTTTTTTTTAAAGACGCAAACAGAAATACTGGATTTGTAAGCCACAATAACTGAAATAAAAATTTCCCTAGATAATTTCAACTTCCTCTTGAAGCTCAAAGAAGAAAGATTAAAGAACTCAAATACAAGAAAAATGAAAAGTTTCAGGGTAAGGAGCAGAAAGACAAAAAGAAATTGAAAAGTGACCAGAGTCTGAGATACCTGTGGGAAACTATGAAGCATGCCAAGATACAAATTTTGGGAGACACCATAGATGAATAAAGAGAGAAACAGGGAGAAGGAATATTAAATAAATAAATAATGGCAAAATTTTCTCAAATTTAAATTTAGTGAAAGACATGAATAAGCACAGTCAAGCATTCCAAAGAACTGCAAAGATGATAAACTCAAAGACAACCATATCTAGGCACATAAGTAGCCAAATTGTTGAATGTCAATGAAAAGAGAGTGTGATGAAAACTGCAAGAGAAGCAATGTGCTATTTACAAGGGCATTAAGATTGTATCTGTTTCTCAACAGAAATCATGGAGGCAAGAAGACAATGGAATGAAATATTTTAAGGGTGGAAAGAAAATAATCGGTGATCAATAATTGTTTTAATCCTATAACTGTCTTTCAAGTGTGAAGGATATATTAAGACATTACCACATAAACAAAAGCTGAGGTAGTTCATCACAATCAAAACTTCCTTAGAAGCTATGGTAAAGGGAATTCTTCAAACAGAATGGAAAGGACATTAGACAGTGAATCAAAGAGCAAAAACAAATGCAGAACTCTGGTAAAGGTAAGCATATAGGTAACTGTGGGGACTCAGGCCCCCTTAAGTCTTCAGCACATAGACACTTATGTGACTGAGGAATAAGTTAAAGTTTAACAACCCTCCCAAGATGGAAGAGAATGTATATATGTTATCATAAACTATGATCTTTCCAAAGCAGTAATCGTCTTTGGTAATCATTATTCCTATGAGTATAGTGAAAGCATCACCACACCCCATGTGTGCACTTTATGTGACTCTAGCAGGAACAATGTTCTCATACCCTATGGAATGTCCTTGTTCTAAAACCCCTTATATATCACCCTTTGTATTAGCCTACCAAAGGGGTGCTGATGCAAAGCACCAAAAACCTGTTGGGTTTTATAAAGAGTATATATTTGGGGTAAAAGCTTACAATTACAAGGCCCTAAAGAGTCCAACTCAAGGTACCAGAAGAGGTACTTTCTCATCCAAGCCAGTTGCCATGTGTTAAAGTAATATGGTGGGCCTGGTCTCTCCTTCCATCTTTCTCTTAAGGCTCTGTGGCCCCTCCTTCTCCTGATCACAGCTATAATGGACATAGGGTTTGTTTCTATCCAGGCTTCCTCATCTCAGCTGCTCTGTTCTCTTCAGCTGCAAAATATCAGGCAAATGGCTCATTTCTCTTCCTGGGGCTGCAGGATCAAAGTTCTCTCCTCTGACATGTTTATGGAGCTCTCTTTCTTCTTGTGCCCTCTCCTTGTGTCTTCTTGAGTGAGTGTCCATTTATATAGCCCACCAAGGGGGCAGGGACTTAAACTGAGTTACACCTACTGATGTGGTCAAATCAAAGCCATAATCTTAACATAATTTAATCAAAGACAACTCAGCTGAATCTAATACAATAAAAGGGGCTCATGCCCAGAGGAACAGACCAGTTTACAAACACAATCTCTCACTTGGAATTCATAAATAATTTCAACCTACCACACGACTCATTTTCTCATCTCTTGCAGAGCACCATCTTCATTCTCTGAACCGCTGCTTTCAAAAATTCTCTCCTGTCCATCAGTCCTAATATATCTTATGCCAGATGAAATTCTAGTTGTGTTCTTTGGTCTCCTGGACTCACCATCTCATGCTTTTCAGTAGTTGTTTTGTAACAATTGGTGAACCATGAGCCAAGAGACCATAGGAACACTAGCAGTATGGAGCATGAGCTCAGGGAAAGGAGAATCCATGGGGGAAATCCTTGGTTGGCTTCTCTCATCCATTTAGGGAGGAGGCTGCTTCCTAGACAAGTGGGGACCACTAAGATTATACAGGGTCACCCACTTGCTTGACTTTTGTGGAACTCTGATGCAGTACAGGTACACTCTGAATACATTGATGGGTGTAGAGCATGTGCTGCCAAAACAGTTACCTAAGATAAGGAAAACATTCTGGCAGCAATTCTGTGAACCCCTTACCACCTGGTTGGTGTGTTTGTGAGCTAGTTTAGCTAATAGAATTAGTTTCACTAATGGAGAAGTAGAAAAACATCAACATTACTGTTCTTGGTGCTGTTTCCATGATAATTCTAATTCAGTCTGGATAGCCACATTACCAAAATTGGTGCTGTTAAAGTTCAGTAACTGAACCAGACAACTTAAAAAAAAAAAAAAAAACAGAAAAAAATTGCTAGCAGCACTTTTATGGTGACAATTAAAAATTTATTACAAAACTGAGATCTCATAATAATTGTGTAAATTGTGGAAGAATTTAAATGACATGTTATTTTGACAATGTTTTAAGTTTTAGTCACATTTTAATTTCATCAGAAATTTTATCAAGGTATTAAAATGAAATTTCAGATTTGGAATCAAAAGCTTACTCCTGATCTTTGAGTCTAAGGGTACTCCTGAAGAGTAGTAATCCAGAATATATGTATTAAATGTCTGTCTAGGCTGCTAAATTAGTGCTTAAATGCATTTATATTGCTCAAGGGTTCCCAATTGGTTGCTCTTTACTAATAAAAGTGTTTCCAAGAATGAGCTTGCATATTACAGTAACAGTGGTTCCAGAGGAGTTCTTAAAAGCAGTGAAATCAGATACATGATATGATGAAGAGCTTGGACACTGTCATACCAAAGGAATGAGAATTATGATTCAAACTAGTGTGTTTCAGTTTCTATTGATGTGTTTTAACTCTTTTAGTTTTTGTCTGTTTGTTAAGTGTATATTTTCATACCTGAAAATGGTAATATTAAATTAACAAAAGAAGATTCTTAAAAAAGCTCTATTCAAATGGCCCAAAAATAAATAGGCATTTATCTTGGCAAGTGAGTACTCTCAAAGCTCAAATTGGAAAAGCCAAACAAGATTAAAAAGTCACATAAAATCTGATTAAAGGAACTCACTCTTCCTGTCGGTAGTTCAGTGGGTCAACTTGTTCAGACGAGAGGAGGTGATCTCAATTGGAGGAGTGGTGCTGGAGGGACTCTCTTTGGGAGAGCATAGAACTGTGTCACCAGCCAGTACTTACTGGTTTGGTGACAGAGATTGGACTGGTAAAAGCAGAGTCCTGGCTTGAGGAAAGGGACCCTGATTTGTGTTCCATTCTGTTAGCTTTCCATGCACTGGGTTTTGAAGGTGGTGGTGCAGGCTTAAGCACCAGGTTCTTATAGACACTTGGGACCATAGCTGATGATTTGTTCCCATTTGCATGGTGAGATCCTGGTGAGGTGAATGCAGCAGAGAAGGCAGCAGCAGGATCCTCTTTGGAAACTTTTTTAATGACCAGCATCTTGGAGGGTTGCTTGGGACTAGGTGGGTTTTCCCACACTCCAGAAGGCATCCCAATAGGTCTGCATGGTTGATTCTGTTTGCTAGCTTCTGGATTCAAAGAAGGAAAGTCTTCCTCTTTAAACTGCAACTTTTCCACCTTGTCTTCTTTCTTTTCTTCCCTAATTTCTGTAGGTGACTTTTCCTGAAAGGCAGAGCCTTTCCGGGAGTGGAAGCTGCCATTCCAGTGATGATGGTTCCCTGTGCCACCCCTGCTATGCTGGCTCATGCCATCATGACCCCGGGAAGAACCATGCCAACCAGAAAGGTTCCCTGTGATACCAGCATATGCTCCCTTAGAGACACCAGAGTCCACAGAATCATGACGGAATAGGGAAGGCTGGTGCCAGGAATCTCCTGTAGTTCATAGGGGTCCATTGTTTAAAAAGCCATCAGATGAATTATGTCAACGAGGGCTCACTCCAAATCTACCTTCTCCTCGGGGTAGGTGCTCTCCGTGTTTTTCAAAGGTGGCTGTAGGTGACTTAACTGACTGTGGTGTTGAGAAATTTAGCCAAGAAGGAACAAAGTCATGCTGCGCCATTTAGGTCCAATGTCTCTTTTCAGTAAGGTGAGGCATCCAACCTCATGGCCAGGATCCCAGAGTGTAACCTCCGTGGTCCTGTTTCCTGAACTCCTTGAGTCTGCCAGATGGATCTCCCACGTGGTTCTCTTGTTAAAAGGGTGCTTAAGTAGCCTGGCCAGCCTTGTGATGAAGCTCAAAGAAGCCAGACTCTGAAGGATGACCGCAATGGAGACCTCTCAGAGAACAGAGACTGTGACAAGCTGGAGGATTTGGAGAACAACACACCGGAACCAAAGGAAAATGGAGAGAAAGACTGTCATCAGAATGGCCTTGCTTTTCCTATCGTGGAGGAAGGGGCAGTCCTCTCACACTCTCTGGAAGCAGAGCACAGGTTATTGAAAGCAATGGGGTGGCAGGAATATCCTGAAAATGATGAGAATTGCCTTCCTCTCACAGAGGATGAGCTCAAAGAGTTCCACGTGAAGACAGAGCAGCTGAGAAGAAATGGTTTGGGGAAGAATGGGTTCTTACAGAGCCGTAGTTCCAGCCTATTCTCCCCTTGGAGGAGCACTTGTAAAGTGGAGTTTGAAGACTCAGACACAGAAACCAGTAGCAGTGAAACATCAGATGACGATGCTTGGAAATAGGTATATAAATGCCATGGTTAAATCTGACCCAGTAAACTCAGCTTTTGTGTTTAGGGGGTATACAAAAGAAATCATTCTTTTCCTTTTCTTATGTTGTTGTTGAATACTTCATGCACAAGGGAAATAATCATATCCCAAAGAGAGCACGATTGGCTTGTTTGGCTTTTGTTGTTGTTGTTGTTCTTCCCTGTTATCTGCTTAATAGAAGTTTGTGTGGTGGGAAAGATTTTTTTAAATACACACACAGAATATATGGGGCGATGCACAGGTGGGAGCTGGCAGTGCAGAGGAGACACTGGTCTGCAACAACAGCTTCTATCAGCCCTTGTGGCACTCACCCCTGTGCTCAAGCAATTATTGTCAATGACAAAGTGACTATTGAAGTTATAATTGTATTAAATTAATGCTAATAATTTGGATATTTTATTTTATTTTTGGCTGCTCGGGTAACTTTAGCCCTTAACCAAGCATATGAGGTTTTCCTTTTTTTTTTTTTTTTTCCTTTTTGGGTACAGCTGTAAAATATTTGGATATAGGAAATGATGTGTTATTCTTGCAGCCTTGATATTCAGGGTGGATTGTAAAATATAAATTTTTGTGAGATTTCAAAGATTAAGATTATTTTGATAACATTATTTACAGATTTAAAAGATGTGGTTATCACAAGTCTGTTATGAGGGGAAAACTACTGCATAAAATAACTAACTTGGAATAAATATTTTGCATCAAAAAAAAAATCTGATTAAAGTAACTATTTAAAGAAAAGAGACTAAAAACTTCATCCTGAATTTTTCCATATTTTAATATGTATTTTATTTTATTTTATTTTATTTTTTAAACTTTAGATTACATAAATGTTACACAAAAATATAAGGGATTCCCATATGCCCCATTCCCTATCCATCCCACATTTTCCCACAACAACATCCTTCATTAATGTGGTACATTTGCCACATTTGATGAACGCATATTGGAGCATTGACACTAATCAATGATTATGGTTTACATTGTACTTTACAATCTCTCCTGCACATTTTTG
>JAKSZT010054293.1:6912-18660 GCA_026826555.1 Tolypeutes matacus | reverse complement strand
TATTTACCATGTCCTGTGTCCATTACTGTAAGGTAATGAAAAACCTTCCCCATGACCACCCAACAACCCATTAGATCTTGACTGTTCCCTTCTCCCCAGCTTTTTTAAGAATCTTCATTTGTTAATTAAATATTACCATTTTCAGGTATGGAAATATACACTTAACAAACAGACAAAAACTAAAAGAGTTAAAACACATTAATAGAAACTGAAACACACTAGTTTGAATCATAATTCTCATTCCTTTGGTATGGCAGTGTTCAAGCTCTCCATCATTTCATGTGTCTGATTTTCACTGCTTTTAAGATCTCCTCTGGAACCACTGTTACCTGTAATATGCAAGCTCATTCTTGGAAACACTTTTATTAGTAAACAGCAACCAACTGGGAACCCTTGAGCAATATAAATGCATTTAAGCACTAATTTAGCAGTCTAGACAGATATTTAATACATATATTCTGGATTACTACTCTTCAGGAGTACCCTTAGACTCAAAGATCAGGAGTAAGCTATTGATTCCAATCTGAAATTTCATTTTAATACCTTGATAAAACTTCTGATCAAATTAAAATGTGACTAAAACTTAAAACATTGTCAAAATAACATGTCATTTAAATTCTTCCACAGTTTACACAAGTATTATGAGATCTCAGTTTTGTAATAAATTTTTAATTGTTGCCATAAAAGTGCTGCTAGCAATTTTTTTCTGTTTTTTTTTTTTTTTTTTTTAAAGTTGTCTGGTTCAGTTACTGAACTTCAACAGCACCAATTTTGGTAATGTGGCTATCCAACCAGGTGGTAAGGTGTTCACATAATTGCTGCCAGAATGTTTTCCTTATCTTAGATAACTGTTTTGGCAGCACATGCTCTACACCCATCAGTGTTTTCAGAGTGTACCTGTACTGCAACAGAGTTCCACAAAAGTCAAGTAAGTGGGTGACCCTGTATACTCTTAGTGGTCCCCACTTGTCTAGGAAGCAGCCTCCTCCCTAAATGGATAAGAAAAGCCAATCAAGGATTTCCCCCATGGATTCTCCTTTCTCTGAGCTCATGCTCACTACTGCTAGTGTTCCTATGGTCTCTTGGTTCACGGCTCACCAATTGTTACAAAACAACTACTGAAGAGCATGAGATGGTGAGTCCAGGAGACAAAGAACACAACTAGAATTTCATCTGGCATAAGCTTTATTAGGACTGATGGACAGGAGAGAATTTCTGAAAGCAGCAGTTCAGAGAATGAAGATGGTGCTCTGCAATAGATGAGAAAATGAGTGGTGTGGTAGTTTGAGATTATTTATGAATTCCAAATGAGAGATTGTGTTTGTAAACTGGTCTGTTCCTCTGGGCATGAGCCCCTTTTATTGTATTAGATTCAGCTGAGTTGTCTTTGATTAAATTATGTTAAGATTACGGCTTTGATTTGACCACATCAGTAGGTGTAACTCAGTTTAAGTCCCTGCCCCCTTGGTGGGCTATATAAATGGACACTCAC
Source organism: Tolypeutes matacus (assembly GCA_026826555.1). Classification (NCBI taxonomy): domain Eukaryota; kingdom Metazoa; phylum Chordata; class Mammalia; order Cingulata; family Chlamyphoridae; genus Tolypeutes; species Tolypeutes matacus. The sequence goes on along the minus strand of JAKSZT010054293.1, from coordinate 17,168 downwards.
TCAAGAAGACACAAGGAGAGGGCACAAGAAGAAAGAGAGCTCCATAAACGTGTCAGAGGAGAGAACTTTGATCCTGCAGCCCCAGGAAGAGAAATGAACCATTTGCCTGATATTTTGCAGCTGAAGAGAACAGAGCAGCTGAGATGAGGAAGCCTGGATAGAAACAAACCCTATGTCCATTACAGCTGTGATCAGGAGAAGGTGGAGCCACAGAGCCTTAAGAGAAAGATGGAAGGAGAGACCAAGCCCTCCATATTACTTCAACACATGGCAACTGACTTGGATGAGAAAGTACCTCTTCTGGTAGCTTGAGTTGGACTCTTTAGGGCCTTGTAATTGTAAACTTTTATATATTCTTTATAAAACCCAACAGGTTTTGGTGCTTTGCATCAGCACCCCTTTGGTAGGCTAATACAAAGAGTGATATATAAGGGGTTTTAGAAAAAGGACATTCCATAGGGTATGAGAACATTGTTCCTGCTAGAGTCACATGAAGTGCACACATGGGGTGTGGTGATGCTTTCACTACACTCATAGGAATAATGATTACCAAAGACAATTACTACTTTGGAAAGGTCATAGTTTATGATATATACATTCTCTTCCCTCTTGGGAGGGTTGTTAAACTTTAACTTATGCCTCGGTCACACAAGTGTCTATGTGCTGAAGACTTAAGGGGGGCCTGAGTCTTCACAGTTACCTGTATGCTTACCTTTACCAGAGTTCTGCATTTTGTTTTTGCTCTTTGATCCACTGTCTAATGTCCTTCCCATTCAGTTTGAAGAATTCCCTTTACCATTGCTTCTAAGGAAGTTTTGATTGTGGTGAACTACCTCAGCTTTTGTTTATGTGGTAATGTCTTAATATAGCCTTCACACTTGAAAAGCAGTTGTAGGATTAACACAATTATTGTTGCCAATTATTTTCTTTCCACCCTTAAAATATTTCGTTCCATTGTCTTCTTGCCTCCATGATTTCTGTTGAGAAACAGATAGAATCTTAATGTGATTCCCTTGTAAATAACACATTGCTCCTCTTGCAGTTTTCATCACACTCTTTTCATTGGCATTCAACAATTTGGCTACTTATGTGCCTAGATAAGGTTGTCTTTGAGTTTATCATCTTTGCAGTTCTTTGGAATGCTTGACTGTGCTTATTCATGTCTTTCACTAAATTTAAATTTGAGAAAATTTTGCCATTATTTATTTAATATTCCTTTTCCCTGTTTCTCTCTTTATTCATCTATGGTGTCTCCCAAAATTTGTAGATTGGCATGCTTCATAGTTTCCCACAGGTATCTCTGACTCTGGTCACTTTTCAATTTCTTTTGTCTTTCTGCTCCTTACCCTGAAACTTTTCATTTTTCTTGTATTTGAGTTCTTTAATCTTTCTTCTTTGAGCTTCAAGAGGAAGTTGAAATTATCTATGGAAATTTTAATTTCAGTTATTGTGGCCTACAAATCCAGCATTTCTGTTTGCGTCTTTAAAAAAAAACATTTATATCTGGTATTGAAATTCTCATATCACTCATTCATTTTATCCAAATATCTTTTAGTTCTTATTCCATTTTTTCACATATCTTCTTGAGTACGTTGAAGTTCTCTTTTTAAAAAAATTCTTTGCATGGATTCTTATGGTAATTCTTTTGATCAGGCATCATTTTCTCTTTATTTGTTTGCCTTGTAATCTTTTGTCACATAATGTACATTTTAATATTATTAAGTGTTATCTTTAGGATTTAGTCCCTGAGCTGTATATTTCTTAAATTTGTAACTAGGTTGTGATATGACAAAGATTTCCTTGAGTGCCATGAGTTAACTAATGTTTTTAATGCAAAAAATATATATTTCACAGTTTTTGAAAATTGGATTTTCTTTTAGCAGTTGCCCTCCTTCATATTTTAGGCCTCCGATGAAAAAGCATCCTGAGGTGACTGTGAAGTGCAGGATCCACTTTGTTTTTTCTGAGCCTGCATCTTGTCCTGTCATTGTGCTTTCTTGTGCCTGATAAATCCCCCCATTTACAGGAATTCAAATACCTCCTCTAATTCCTATGAAATAGACATTCTCACCCTCCTGAGTGCTTGAATTTATGACTTAAAGCAGCTAATTCTTTTCTCCTGGCTGTTTTCACTTAATTGTTTTTCATAAGATGCTTGTGTTTGCAGGGTAAGCTCTGGGATGGTGAGCCAGAGAAGGTTTTCCTACTTCAGAATTTTAGGATACCACCCATATCTATGTCAGATTGGCATCAACACACAGTCACTCCAGTATGTGCACAGGTGTCACTCTGCTCTCTCTGGAACAGGGCCAGGGAACCATAGTTGGAGCAAAGGATGGCTAGGGACACTTTGGGGGAAGGGCTAGTAAGAGCACCATAAGCTTCTAAATTTTTAAATGCTGGTTTTCTTAATTTGGCTCTTGTCCAGTTGCTGCAACATTTTAACAGTTTTTAGAAATTCTGAGGAAGATGGCTATACCAGATTCCATTGTTTGTTCAAAGGTTCTGTGAGGGAAAAGCATCCTGGAGTATCTTATACCACTATCTTGTGCAATAATAAACCTCTATATATGCCTTTTGTAAACTGCCTTAGTCAAGGGTATGGTGATGCTTCTAGATCAGATTTTATTTACATTTTGTAACATTTAATAACAGAAACAAATTCAATAAAATAATATTCAAGAGAAAATATATGCTGGTAGAAGGAAATAATGCTAGCAATGATACTCCCTTATGAAAAGGATGCAATGTCAGAGTGGATACTGAAGGAAGGTAGAAATAAAATCCATGTTTCAGTGAGTAATAATTGTTTTTTCCTGAAACTGTAAAGTTACTTCTAATTTGGACCCTAATTTGAAAGACACCAAAATTTGTGTTGCTTCTAAGTATTCACTAATGCATTAAATATGTTTTGGATTATAGTCTACAAAAAAAGAGTTAATAATTAGGATGATCTCTCTCATTTACATATGTGTTCACACACATAATCATGGACACACAAAATAGACACATAAACACACACAAGTAGACACACACAGATACACACACGCCTGCACTTTTTCCGTTAGAGGAGAACAACTTACTGGACATTTAATCATTTAAATTATTTAACCAGTTAACTCATCTCAAGTGTCAAATTGTATTTATTTCCTGGATTCAAGTTTAAACTTCTAAAAATGTAGTCTTCATTTGTACATCTAAGAATGCATAAAGCCAAAATGTAGAAACCTCTTAGCTACTATGATCTCATTAAATTGATGGGAAGACTATGCTGCCATTACATGAGTGGAAATTTTCCCATAATTAATCCTTAGGGAAATTAACTCCTCACTACTTTATTTTAATTATACTTCTATAGGCATTTGTATTCTTTCTTATGGTTCCCAGTAACATACTTGCTTGTAAAATTATTTAAATAATCAGTCAACATTTATTTTAGTAAGGGGCAAAAATGTTGTTCAACCAAAAGTGAGGGTGAATTAATCAGATATTTACCCAATTGCGTTAGAAGCTGTAATCAAAGTCATGTTTGTTTCCTAAAGGTTTTCAACAAATAATATAATAAATTGAATTAAACCAATATATTTTGACTTACTTAGATGAGACTGGAAATGTAACAATGAAGATTGTTAGGAAATAGGATTGCTAGGAAATAGGATTGTTGAGATTCTTGGATAGTTTGACATTATATTTTTTTGAATGATATCACTTGAGTCCCACATAGAAATGAGTTATATTCATCCCTCCAGAAGCAGGTAGACACTTTGTTGTCTGGAGATATTAAGTGAGAATAATTTAGAGGGTCTAACTCAAATTTAGGAAATATGACTTCCTCTAAACTATTCTGTGTATACCATATGTCCTTGGAAAGAGGTATTATTTTTTCCATGGGCAAATCAATATCAATAGAAAGTAACAATTATTAAAAATAGTTCATTTATTGTGATTACTACCTTTTTTTTTCTATGAAATTGTAAAATCTATCACAAAATTCTTTATTCTCATTTAAATGCATCTGGAAAATAGCATCTAATATTTATTAAGCTTTTGCTATGTTCCAGACCTATTACATGTGTTTCACTTTTTGAATGGGCTATATATTAAATTTTCTGCCTTTTTTCAGATGCAAAAATGAAATACAGTAAAGTGATTTGCTCAATACATCTACTAAGTTGTTTAATTGGGAATTGATTCTGTGTCTTGCCTCCAAATTCATTAATTTTAAACTCATTACTGTTAAAGCATCTTGATAAACCTCAGCTGCAAATACATTGTAACCAGCATGTTTAAATAAGTACAGAGTAAATTATATGAAATAATTGTTAATATTCAGTCATATAACCTACTTTCCACTTGGATATAACCAAAGTTTAAATAATTAAGAAGAAATTCTGTAAATTAATAAAATATATCCCTTCACCATGAAGGGGGAAATAAAATAAATTATATTAAATGAAAAAAAAAAAACAACAAAAAAAAAAAACTGAGACCTGAGTTCTACACACTTAAAAATTCTCAATTATAACTTCAAATATATTTTCTTTCTGTAAGATGTATGCATTTCAGAATTCCCATTACCTTTCTGCTCTTTCACCCTTTGAAAATGCTGAGACTAACATATTCAGGTTGACTTCCCCTAAAAGTCAGATTTGATTTGTGGACAAGGGATTGATATCTTTAAAAATTAGAGGGCTTTAAAAAAATGAAAAATAAATATTAAAGTATTATAAAAAGAGTGACTGCAGGACATAAAAGTAGTACCATGGCTGAGTTATCAAAGCATTTGAATGAGCAGACATGGCAATAATTTACTACTTTGTGAACTGATATCCATTAATTTTTATTTGTACAGAGGAGAAACACTTGTGGACATTAAGAAAAAATGGGATGACCATCTTCATCTGAAAGTCTACTGAATCCACAATTTTAGTCTTAGATCTTAGGCTCATATGATTTAGATGTAAACGCCAGGTAAGAAACATTGTCTTTAATCTCTCAGGGTTCTACTATGTAATTTTTTGGCATTTTGTATTCTCTCCATGACACTTCCCACAGCACCTTTCACAACCTTGTTCCTTAGGCTATAATAAATGGATTCAGCATTAGGAAGATGACTGCATAGGATAAGGATATAAGTTTGTCTATCTCTGCTGAGTAGAGTGACTTGGGTCTCAATTCCCTGACCAATCCTGTTCCTATAATATATAATCACAGCAATCAAGTGGGAAGTACAGGTGGAAAAAGCTTTTTTCCTGCCCTCCACGGAGTCTATTCTCATCACTGCCACCGGAATGTGAATATAGGAGAGAATAATTAGAAGGAAAGGGAATAAGACCATTCCAGCACCTCCTGCAATCATCAGGGTCTCTTAAAGGGAAGTGTCATCACAGAACATGTGAAGAATGATGAGAAATTCACAGAAAATGTAGTTAATAATATAAGCACCACAGAAAGAAAGGATTTCAAAGTAAAGAGGCACCACTGAGGCAAAGAAGCCAATGGTCCAGGCCCCCAGATCCTGTGCCAGACACACAGATGAGTTCAGATAAGCAGGTGTCATAGTGGGTAACAGATGGCCACATAGCAATCCACAGCCATCACTGTAAGCAAAAACCACTCAGTTGCCTTGAGGAACAAGGTATTGTACATTTGGGCAAGGTGGAAGTTGTAAGATATATCTTTCCTGATTGCAAGGAAGTTAAAGAGCATCTTGGGGACCACAATTGTGCAAAAAAATATGTTGAGAAAGGCAAGATGACAGAGGAAGTAATACATGGGTGTCTGGAGAGAAGAATCAAGAACCACTAAAGATAGGACAGCTGTGTTGCCAAGGAGATTCACCACATAGACCAGTGAGAAGAGGAAGAAGAGAGGGACTTCATTCTGAGGGAGATTGGAAAATCTCACAAGGACCAGTTCGGTGATAGTGCTGGAATTCTCATGTCCCATTTTTGCCAATGGAATTTGCCTATTTAAATTAGAGGGAGGAGAAAACAAAAATGTAACATAATAAATAAATAATAAATAAAACATAATTGTACATGAAAATTATGAGGCTAAGTCAATTCCCTTTCACATGAATGGCAAGTCTGTGGACAAATCTATATTGCATTGAAATAATTATTTGTGAAATTCCTTTGAACAAGTATTTGTTTCAAAAGAATAATACATTATCAAAGTACATAACACTTCTCTAAATCAATGTGTGAACTATATAATTGTCTGTTTTAGAAAAATTATACAAGAAACCTTGGATTGAAAACAAAATTACACCCACCTCTGCCCATTATTTTAATGTATTGTATAATACTTCTCCACATTTGTTTAATCACATATTACTATTATTGATTCAGGTAAATAAACTAATTTACTCAACATTAGGGAAAGAGAAAATGGTGGTTGAAAATAATTTCATTTCCATTACCTTGAAAATAAAAACAGTATTTTATAATCAATATTAAAACAAGACAAAAGATTGATTTTTTCCCATTTCTGGACCCAAAGAAACAAAACTCATTATAAACTAAAAATAGTTTAAGACAAACAATATAATTATTTTTGCTATTGTCACCACCACAATATTAATGAAAAGAATATGAGAAACCAATGAAATAATCAATCTTTTACAATTCTAATAATGCTTTATAGAACTTAATCCAGTTTTTCAAATCAAGCATTTTGGCTATTTTAAATATATTATGAAATGTTCTTATGAGATTATGACTCATATATGGACAAATATCTAGAGTGATCTACTTATATGTTCTCTAACAACATCTTTGAATTTAATTTATCAGACTATGTTCAATTGTGATTTAAAAACTCTGGTTACATAATTTGCAAATTAACTTACAAACCATATATATGCTAAAGCCTGCTACTATTAACAAAACAAGAGGATTCTAAACACAATAAAAATAAAACAAAAAATGTTTATTATTTATGAGATTATATAAACACAGATGTAAGTTGAGGAACAGAAATTAAAACAGAGACATTTATGTTTACGTAGACTCAATTCGACTCCCTGAACCCTAATACCTTTCCTTTATTATTTTCCATTTTTTTCTTTTTGTTCTGCCTAAAACTTCTCCTTTTCATTCATCTCCTCATTGACTTACATGGATAGGATTTTTCTACATGCTGCACCACCAACATATAAACAACTAAGTCTCCACGCTCTTTGTTTTACTATTTGCTTACACAAAATATTAGGGGTTCTGTGTAGTATTTTGGGTAATCTAAGCACCTCTTAAAATATATGTATATATATATATATAAATAACATTTTTGTAAGCAAATACACATATATGCATATATATTTATATATCATTTTGCAAATGTTTGTATGTATTGTGAGAATTTTGATTTTTACCCATAATAAAAAAAAAATAAAAATAAAAAATATATATTAGGGGAGCGTGCTACATGAATTACACGGAAGCATGGGAGAAAGGAAGAGAGAGAGAGAGAGAGAGAGAAAATAGAGATAGAGAGATAGAGAAAGAAGGGGGGCAAAGGGAGATAGTATGTAGAAGATCATCCCTGTGCTTGGGGAAGGAAGGAAGTGAGCTAAGGAAAAGAACAGTTCACATACCTGGCCCAGTCTGTAAGCATTAGGAAACATCTTCACTTATATTCTGTTCTGTATTGGTTAATGAAAAATAGATTTTCCTCGAAAGTGTCAAAATATCTACTTTCCATCTAGAAATAGCATGAGAATCACATTCATTTGAAAATGAGTAAAATTCATCATATTTTCTTGGGAATGTGCTCCTGAACTCCATGAAAGTTATTTTGAAAATAATGACACAACCATGGTCAAAGTTAGGTAAAAACTGTTCCCCTAATTTCACAATATTAATTATAGCTTTATAAATTATACACGTTTTCCTTATTCCTTTCCTTACATATCGCAACCTTATATTATAAGTAGGAATTAAAAAGAAGGTTAACGTGAATATAAAAATGTTGTTTACCAGGAAGTCTCCAAAGTGGAGACTTCAGTGACCTGAGCAAAATCTATTAAAAGAGGCAAAGTTTTGAGTTGGAGCCAAGGGGTCATAGTTAATTTCATTAAAGAAAGCAAAACAAAAGTAATTTAAATTCTATATACAGAATAATGATAAACAACTCATTTACACAACCTATAACTTCCAATTTATGGTGACATCTGTTAACTCCATTACTTCTATGAGAGTAACATCTCAGATTAGAAGTTCTGAAAATAATGAATTTGTGGAAACATTTTAATAAGTACAATTTTTCTCTACTTTTTGAAATAACAAGGTAAATTCAGCTGTTTTATTCACAGTGGTCTGCTTGGAGTCTACTCAATTAGAAGAGATAATATTCATTCTGATAATATGAAAGCAAGTTTTACCAAAATGTGCCTATATATATATAAATTATGACTATTTTAACAAAGAAAATCCACACTTGCAAAATGATTTCAATGTGTTTTGTTCACACATTTCTATCCTTGGAGTAGTACTACAGCATAGTTCTACACTTCAAATTATGATGTTCATGGCTTTTCCCGTAAAAATTATAGACCAGCCTCTGGCTTGTTTTGAAATTTTTACTCATGAAGTACTGTGTATGTTTTCTATTATTTAAGTCATTATACATTACTAAGTGTGGATAATTCTTTTGGGATAAAATATATGGCATATTGAAACTTAAGTGCACTGACAAGCAAGGAGATAATTAGATAGATCATAATCATTTCTGTCTATATACTCATATCACTGAAAATACTATATCCTAGAAGGGCATTCACATATGCAGGAAAATTTATTAGAAATAAGATTGAGAATGTGCATCTATTAACAATGGTTTTATTGTTTTACAAATTTGTATGGTCTCTTGGAATAACTGTTTTAACAATTTGTTATTTAAGACAAATAAATGTGTTTTACTTTTATCCATTAACTTTCAGAACAGGATTTTGAGCAAATATAGTACTAATAATTTACTACAAGATACTAATGAATTTTACAGTGGTAAGTAAGTAACTTCAGAAATGTACACAGTTTTCATAATATTTTCACGTTGTATGTGATATGAAATTTTAAAATGCAGAATAAATGCACAATAACAAAAAGAACAATTTTGATAAAGCATTCAAGCAAAGTTTTCTGAGTTGGACAGAGTTCAGTGGACACCTAGACAAAATGAGAATGTAAACATGAAAGGGAGACTGTTTCAAAAAGAAAGAGCAGCATTTGCAAAGTCCCTGCATAAGAAATAAGCTTGTTATTCAAGGATGATAACAATTCAAGTGAGATGGAAAAGGGGAAAGTGAAAATAGGTCATATTGGGAGGAAGCAGAGCAGATGACTCAAATAAGCTCTTAAAGACAAACGTTTTCAGGTTATTTTTTAAGTTGTTGAGAAGTCATTCAAAGGGTTTCAATATTCAAGTGATTTATGTCTAAGGTGAGAAAGTGAGTAGTGCAAGCATATTAGAAATAATCCATTGAGCCAATATTTTAAAAACATATTGGATAAAAAACTAGATGAAAACAGATGTCAAAAGGCATTGAAATATAAGGCAGTCCCATATTTAGAGCTTGGGAAAAAAATGATGCATCAAAGTGATACTGGAAGTGAGTATCAGAAATAATAGAAATTTTTTAAAACAGGATATATTGGTGGGAAGCCATTATTTGATTGTGATTTAGATGATTCAGTCAAATGTCCCCAGCAAAAACAAAGTGAAAGTTTAGATAAAATATCAAAAAATGCTCTTGAGATCTTCAGAGAACAAAAATATCATTGGAAACAGATGTGATCCAGTCTGGGATCATAAGAACTCAGGATATTGTGCCTGGAATTGGAATCTTTTCTCCTAAAGCATCCACCTGTAAGTAAGAAGAAATGGAGGTGATGAGAAACCACTAAGGCATTTCACCTGATAAAAAGAGCTTGGAGATCAATGACTGACATATATAATATACATAACGGTATATTGAGATCAAAGGGCTATACCCTAGGCTTGAGCATAAAGCAGAAATGTACCTGCCCTTGAGGCACAGTTTTGAATGTTCTCAATCCAATTAGGTTACATAGAATAGGTAATATCCTAACTGCCTTAAAAAAAAAATGTGTCCTCCTAAGTAAAAGGAAACACCATGCTACATCTCAAATTTTTTCTTAAATATTTCATGTACAATATACAGCATGTATACACACAAACCAGGTACAAGGGAAAATAAAATATTACAAAATCCAAGATTAAAAAATGCAATAACT
>JAKSZT010054292.1:268651-279062 GCA_026826555.1 Tolypeutes matacus | reverse complement strand
GGGTGGTCCTTTTGTTACAATTGATGAACACACATTGGAGCATTGCCTCCAAGTGTGGATTATAGTTTACATTATAGTTTAAACTCCCATAATACATATTTATATGTTTGATAAGATATATAATGGCCTGTATTCGTCACTGCAACATCATTGAGGACAATTCCAATTTCCAGAAAATGCCACCATATTAAACCTATTGAATTCTCAGGTTTTTAAAGCAGGTTTAAAGGAGAAACCCGAGTTTCTATTCACCCCACTAAGGCATGTGATATGCATTTATTTTGGAAGATACACACATAACTCACATATTACATACACAACACATAGAAGCATCATAGTCTCTCCTATAACAGGTAAAGAGGTATAGAACAGGTAAGAACGTGATCCACCTTAGGAACACTAGTCTTCAAGGGTTTCGCTGCACCTCTCTGCTGCATAGGATTATTTAAACAGCAATGCTTAAACATTAATTGAAATGGAGTTTTCATGTCTTTAAACATTTCCAATTCCCTACTATTGACAATCCCTTCTTAAGTTGAACCTGGTTTTTCTCAGAGATTTCAGCTAAGAAATTCAACTGTAGTCGATAGGCATTTCATTCAGCTTCTTCCTGGGCAGAAACTCTTGTGTGCAGCCTCTAAAACTTTTCTCTATGAATTGTTCTAGGAGGTTGATTCTACTGAAATGCCAGTCACTCAGTCAAAACCTCAAAATCAACTTTATTCATTTTATCTCCACGTATATTTTTTAAAATTACATAATTCTCATCTTTCTTTTGGTATCTATGATGATTTTGTATCTGGAAATAGATAAAATCAAGATGCTGAAAAAAAATTAGCAAAAAATTAATCTTTGACAGTCTGAGATTAATGAAGAACAGGACCAATTTCAGAAAGATTTCACCCTGAATTTGAGTTTTGCAACTACTAGTTGTATAATATAGAAAGTTCAAGTTATGTGTAAATAGAAAAAAGAAAAATGCTTACCTCACAGGCTAGGTAAGAATTTCAATATGAATTTATGTAAATATCTTTGCACAATGACTGGCACATAATAGAAGCTTGGTAAATATCAATATTATTATTTTTGTCAGTGACATGAACCATCTTCAATACATTTTTTGTTTGCCACAACTTAATAGTGTTGTAATTTGAATAAAAATCAAAACAATTTTTTTTGGACATGAATATTAAAATCTTTAGAATTTCATGAGATTTTTCTAGACTTAGCTACTTCTTAACTATTTCCAGTTGAGTCAAGAATTTTTTTTTCTAAAAAGAAAAGGGTCATTTCTGTATAACTCAGTACTTTAATATGTTCTTTGTGAATAAAACATACCAATGATAATAAAAGTAAAAAAAGTAACTTTTATTGTTTGCCATTTCTTATCCCTATTCTAAAAGTTTAGAATTTATCAAATCTTCTAATTTTCTTATCAGCTTTAAATAGTAGATACAATTATTTACAATTTCAGAGATGCAAAATGTGAAACACAAGGAGGTAAGTAACTCACCCAAAGTTACTTTTGAGTCGCATATAATCATGTTCAATATGCAGAAATCAATATTGACAAAATAGATGAATTAAGTGGTCCATAGGCATTTTAACAATGACGACCCAACAAATAGATAATTTAAAATGCAATAAGTTAAAATTCCCTTAAAATACTCTTTACCTTAATTACAAAATCATTTTGTAGAGGTACAGGATTATCAGGAATGCATCTAGAATCTAAATATCTGATGTCTAATTTACATTGTTCTATATGTTTGATTATAATTCCCTCACATTTTTTAAATATAGTTTTTATTTAAGTATTGATTTAGAGGACCCCATATTCCATCTACATATTTTCAAAGCAATATTAGTTGTAATCTATGAAGAAGAACTAATGATTATATATAGATATTTTTATTTCCTTATGCATTCCTCTTGGCATTTGATTCAGTCTGTTAGTAATTAAATTAAGCATAGAATGTTGGCATTTTATTATGACAGTAATCACACATGTGGAGGATCACTGAGATCATTTCCCCTATAAATCATGTAGGAAAATTATACCTTAGAGCACAGAATTGTTAAGGGTCTTTTAATTGTGCTCTAAGGCAGTTTTATAAAAGCAAATAGCAGTGATGTCCAAGGATCCAAGTAGAATCTAATTAGGTTTTGGTTGTTTTTTTTTCTAAAATTTTGTTTTTCTTTAGCTTGTGAGCCAGGTTAATGACATTCCTTGGGCAAAAGTCCTGACCCCAGCACTGAGCATAGCCGAACCAGTCATGATACCACATCAGCTGCCAAGGGGCCCAATTACCCAGTCCACACTTGGCTCTCAGCATAGCTGCTGGGAAGGCTGAGGGCACTGACCATACTCTCACTGCCCCTTGTGCCATTCGCCCTGGCAAGATGGGGCAGGAGAACAGTATGGCTTAAGACTCAGGAGCTGGCCTCCTAACACACAGCAGAGATGCCAGAGGAACTCTGGCCATGTTCTCAGGAGCCTTGTTCACACTGATACAGTACCAAATGGTGTGGGTGAATAGGGGATTCTCAGACACCTTTGAAGTCAACATCACTGACAGGCAACAGGATAATAATGGCAGAAGAGTCTTCTGCCTTCTATGTGGTGACCATTCCCTTTCCTTTCCTTTCTAGAGCTTATGAGTATATTCTGTGCCAGACTCAGGCTTACATAACTTTCTAAAGGTTTTTAAATTTATGAATTTTTTTTATTTAAATCTGGGTTTTAAGTGATTTTCTGGTGAATCACTATTCAGCTTTTTAAAAACTTCTCAACATTGTACAAGTCTTCTTGAAAGCATAGGATATTCATTAAAAATTGAGCTCCACAGTTGGCTAAAACTGAATTCAATCTTGGTTCTTCCATTTATTAGCCATGCATATACAAGAGATTATATATATATGTGTGTGTGTGCATGTATATGTTAGTGGATTACATAAACCACTTTGAATATTTTCTTTATAAAATAGTCATATCCACTACAGTTGGGTTATGAAAATTAACTAACGCAGTCCATTTAAAATGCTCTTCACAGCACCTGAAACATAAGCATTTAATAGGGCTATTTTTATTTTGAAAAGTTTGGAATTGAAGAAAGTCATAATTTATTAACCTAAATTTTACTAAATATATCAAAAATGATTTTTTAAATATACTTAGAATACATAAATGTTACATAAAAAATAGAAGGAATTCCCACATGCCCCACCCCCACACTACACTTTTCCACATTAACAACATCCTTCATTAGTGTGGTACATTCATTGCAATTGATGATCACATTTTGAAGCATTGCTACTAAGCATGGATTACAGTTTATATTGAAGTTTACACTCTCTAACACCCAGTTCTGTAGGTAATGGCAAGATATATAATGGCTTGTATCTGTCCTTGCAATGTCATTCAGGACAATTCCCAAGTCCCAAAATTGCCCCTATATTACACGTTTTTCCCTCTCCCTGCCCTCAGAACCTTCAGTGGCCACTGATTCCACATTAATGTATAAGTTCTTCCATTGTTGAAATCACAAGAAGTCTATAGTAGAATACAAATAAGTCTATTTTAGTCCATAGTTTGTAGCCCAATCCTGAGGATTCTGGGATGGTGATGTCGATTCCATCTTTAATTGAGTAGGGCTTCGATCCCATAGGGCTGATGGATGTGACTCTCTTGCTTGCACCTGTGGACTCGCTCGGTTCCTTTGTATGGTGTTTGTCCATCCTCACCTCCTTGTTAGTTGTTCTGGGTGAGAACAATGAACTTGAGTGCAGATGTTTAATCTCCACTGAGATTCAGGCCTCAGCTGGCACATGAGCAACCCAAAGACTTAAGTCTCTTGGACATACACCTCCCAGCTCTAGTACTAATAGAAGGACAGAAGAGTCATGTGTAGGAAAAGCACAAATGAGTCCAATTCTGTCACATTGGGGAGCATAAATTACAAAGTAGGGTCCCCTGGCAAAGTGCCAAACTCCTGAGCTATCTGCCCCAGTTATATAGTGTCTGGATGTCTCCAGAGCCCTTCAGAGCCCTGCTATTTTGGGTAGTATATACTTTGGCAGTCAACGGGATCCTGCTGAGACGTGCATAAGTGTAACCTCTGGAATGACCTCCAAATTTACTTTGATGTCTCTTAGCCATATGAACTCATTTCTCTCTAAACTTTCCCCTCTTGGTCAGGGTTTTTTTCCACTGCATTGCTGGTTGGTGCTTGGTAGTAATCCCTCAGTGCCAGGGAGGCTTATCCCTGAGAGTCATGTCCCACACTGGAAAGATGGTAATGTATTTATATGCTGACTTTGGCTTAGAGAGATGCCACATTTGAGCAACAAAGAGGCTCTCAGGAGGTAACTCTTAGGCACCCTATAATATTAGGTTAAGTTTCAATTTCAAGAGTAAAGGTTCATAAGCAGAGTCATCATTATCAAGGGCCCATCAATGGGCCATCCTCCTTTACTAGTAATTGCCTCTATAATAAGGGGATTCTTGCTGTTCTATTATAGAATGTGGCAGAGCTCCTCAGGATGGGAGTTTGATATTGTTTTGGTTATTGTGTGAATCTCCACCGACTGTGACAATGCTCCATGAACAATTGAAAACATTTATATGCCTTAAATGTACATCCAAGTTTCTCCCATCTCTGACACCCCACACAAATGATCTTTCCCTACCACAGTTGTAACACTTCTATGATCCAAAACCTCTTCAAAAATGAAGCCAATAAAATAGCCAAATGCAATTAATAAGAAAATGAATAATAATGATAGTTTTACAAATAAGAAATAAAATTAAAAAAAAAATTTAAGATAAAAGTAAAAAAAATTGGATAATAAAAATAATGAAAAAATATTTTAAAAGTTTTTTTGACATTTTGCCTTTCATCACTGTAAGATCTGTTGTCATGTATGTACAGTGTCATTTTCTTCCATTTATACTCCCAGTTTCTTACTTTTTTCATTTTGTCTTCAAAGAAGTTTTAGGTTACAGAAAAGTCACATTATTTTTAAATCACTAAAGAATTTGCCACTGAGATAATTCTATCCCTCTTCCACAATCTTGCTATCAATGCCCATGAGGCCATACATTTAATAATATAGCTTTACATATCATGATATATTATTATCAGTTACTCCACTGACAATCATCTTGAGTTTCCCACATCCATTATTCCATCTTGGACCTTGTTTCATTTGGAAATTGATGAAATTCTAAATATCCAAAATGAAATGCTATTTTATGACTGCAAATTTGCTGCTTCCTTTTATACCTTGGTTGTGACACTAAAACTTTTAATTTATTCACTCATATCACTATATATTAAGCCTCACTAATTATTCCTTATCAATTATATCACTTTATTTAATCAATTCTTCCTCTACACAGCTTAAACTCCATGATTTATTATTACAAATACCCTTGTCAATATGTAAACTTTCTTACCATATTTCCCTCCAGACACACTAAAATTTGGTATTTGAGGAATTTGCTTTTACCAATCATACCTAAACTACTAAGAACACCATCCATGCAAAAGTGAGCATTTACAAAGTTAACATATTCAAAATCAAATAGTCATTTACATTTGCTTTTTCCTGAATCAACTTTCTGTTTCCCAGTCTGTGTTATTTCTGAATCTTTGAATTTTAACATCCTTTTACATACCACTTCCTTCAGTTGGCATTTCAGTAGATGTCAATAATTCTAATATCAGAGGAGAATTTAAAGTAACAAAATGGAGAACTTTTAAACTTCTTGTCACCAGTTGCAAAAATCTCCCTGCTTCTACATCTATCCTTTCCAATATTTTGGCAATATTTCTAATAATTAAACTTATATTTCAGTTCCCATACTCTTTGTCTCATATAATATTGTCCCTCTTTAATCCATCTTTCCCATCAAACTAAAAACAAGATATATGCAAAAAGCTTACCAGTGACCTTGAATTTCTTTTCTTCTACCTTTACTTCTTTTACCCATTAGTTTCTCTTCACCCTTGTAAGAGCAAACATCTTGGAAAAGTCACTAACCCTCACTTCTTCCCTCACATTTATATATATTGTATTCTGATGAATTTTCTCAGCATTGCAATGTAATTATTCTTACCAAGTTCACTAATACCCTTCTCATCGCCAAACCTGATGAAGTCATCTAGTTGACTTCTGCTGTAGCACAATACAACATTCAAATCACCTTTCATCTGGGAAACCATTATATTTTGGTTTCAAAGTCACCAGAATCTCTGGGTTTTCCCATATATCTGTCCACTTGTATTCTCCCTTTGTGGCTCTGCTTCCATTGTTCTTTAAAAAATGCTAGTATTTTAGAATTCTACCATAAACCAACTCATCTCCCTTGGGGCATTCTTGTTGAGAGCACTCATCTAATGCTATGAGAACAGTTTTCATGTATATGCCAGTCATGTGTAAGTTTAATTCATTAGGCCAGTTTTATCCTATGAACTCTGGATAAATGTACCCAGCAGCTTCCCAGACTACAAGTAGCTATTTCAGAGAAACCAAAATTGATCATGTTTAAAAGAGAATTCATCAATTCAAAACCCACTCTACTCTATACATATGCCTTGGTACATATATTTCCTAGATCAATGATGAATCTTCTCATCTTTTACCCAGTCATCCACGTAAGAAACCAAGAAAACATATTTCATATATTCTTCTACCTTCCACCTATGATGAATAAATTTTTGAAGACCACTAATAATTTAATTTCTTTTCTCAAATGTGTCTAATTCTACCATTCCGCATATTCTTTTATTTATTTACTCCTTTACCACAACTTTTCTGGATTACTGCCTTCTAACTTTTATCCTAGCCTCAGCCTCACCACAGTCTCAAGTTTATGATAGCTTGAGTATACTTTCTAACATCAAAATCTTACCTTGTTGTTCCCATGTTGACATTAATATAAACTCCAAACTCCTTAGGGCAGCTAATCCAACCCTGGCTAAAAAAGCTCCTACTTTTCCAGACAAGTGTCATCTTTTGTGATTCCCTCATGCAATATCCATGCTCCATCCATGTTTCACAGTCTAAGTTTCTCATTTATGACAGTGGAATTTGTAAACAGTTTGGTCATAATATGCCTTACTTTATCTTCACCTCTCCACTTAGCAATTTTTTTCTGCTTATTTTTCAGTTCTCAGGTGAAATTTCCCTTCCTTCTAGATGCAGGGATCTAAAAGGCCTCTGATAAATTATTGCACACAACAATTCGTCCATCTGTTTATTAGTGTATATTTTACTCTAAATTGCAAATTCTTGATGTAGAAAGATGGTTCTATATTTTCCCCAGTACTCAGCAGGAGGTGGCATTTAGTAGACTCTCCAAAAGTACAGATAGAATAATTGAATGAATGAATCTGAGATGTGTGTTAATCCAAACTCTTTCCTACTACCTTCATTACCTTGAATATTTTCCACCATATTTTGTCTTTGTGTAACCCACAGCAATCAAATTGAGCCCAATAAATCTTGAAGCAAACTCTGTGAGTGACAACAGTACTTAACATAGCACTTAAGTATTGTGAGTATATTTTGTATGATTTGTTTGTCCTTCAAGAACCTTTATCTTGCTTTACATTATTTTAAACAATTTTTGAAAAAAAATAATGATGTCTTACAAGCATGAGATGATCTTTTGGGATTCAATTTGCCTAACAGGCAAGAAACAACCACTTCAAATGGCAGAACATTATACAAAGTCAAAGCAAAATAACAAATTATTCATTAATTGTACAAGTCATTTTAACATCTGAGAGAACAACTTAAAAATGCTTAATTATATTTGGTTTGCATTTTATACTTTAATATGAGTTTTACTGAATTTATAAATGTTAGCAAGAGGTTATGGAATGGATTAGATAAAGGTGAAATAATTTACTATTGGACTTTCGAAAGTTATCAAGTAATGAATTGGATTACACCTCTACAGGATGGGGCACATCTGGAGTAGGCTTCTGGGAAGTGTGTGAGTGTTCATCCTGTCATAATGTTTGTGTTGGTACAGGGAGACCCACACATTTAATGGGAAGGAGATGGACCCTCATTTGTGGGAGGACTGATTCACCCAGAAACAGACATGTAGGAGTCTCTTATGAACAAGGGTGGGTCCTAATAGGGTAGGAAAATCAGCATGTCATGACATCTTGTTGCATGTATTTATGAATCTTGCCATCCAATGAGTCAAGGCAGGGGGCTGTCATGTGCCTCAGGGTGATGGGGAGGGAGAAACAGAATATATCAAACAGGGGGTATTTAGTGGTCAGGGGAAATGTTTTCCATTACCTTACAGTGATGGACACAAGACATGGTAAATATCATCAAAAATTATTAAAATGTACCATCTAAAATGTAAACTATACTGTAAACCATTGACAATGTGTAGTAGCTATGTTTCACTATCTGCATAAGAGTTATAACAATGCTACCATCCACACACAAACATGTTTTAGTATGGCATGAGGAAAGGGGGAGGAGGTTGGGTACAGGAGAGTCCCTAGAATTCTGTGTGTGACATTTCTGTGATCTAAAACTTCTTTGAAAATTAAATGAAAAATTGGGAGACACTGGGGAGTGAGAGGGGGAAGGTGCCACGGTACAGACTGGACAACTGATAATTCAGTGATAAAAGTGTTCAAAAAATGTTTTTTTAATTTTTATTTTTTCCCCATTTTTTGAATATCTCAGTCCTTTAATCTTATTTTATTTTTAGTGTTTTTATTTAGTTTCCATGTATTTTATCTCTTATATTTAAATTTATCATTATTATTTCATTTTCCTATTAATTGTATTTGGCTATTATATGGGCTTTATATTTAAGGAAGGTTTGGATCACAGGAGGGTTACAACGGGGGTGGAAGAGGATTGCTGGTGGGGGGTATCAGGGATGGAGTTTTCATGGGAGGAAGTTCACCTGAATATACATAAAAGTTATATAAAATTGTTCAAATGATCAAGGGGTGGGGTATGGTCACAGTGGGTGGAGAATCACTCAATAAGTGAGAGAATGCTCCCAGCCTAGAGAGCTCTGCCTCATTCTCCAAGGGAGCGACAACAGTCCCCTGAGTGCAGGGGCAGTGTCTGGCAAAGGAGGATGGTCCACTAATGGGTTCTGTTATTGATGACTAGCCTTAGGAGTCTTTGCTCTTGTAATTGAAACTTAGCCTATTGTTATGGGGTGTCTAAGGGTTACCACTGAGAGCCTCCTTGTTGCTCAAATGTGGCCTCTCTCTAAGCCAAACTCAGCATATGAATACATAACCTTCCCCACAGAGTGGTATATGACTCTGGGGATAAGCATCCCTGGCAATGAGGGATTACTACCAAGTGCCAACTGGCAACATGACTGGAAAAAGACCATGAATAAAAGGGGGAAAAAGTAAAGACAAATGAGTTCATATGGCTAAGAGACGTCAAAGAGAGTTGGGAAGTCATCCTAGAGATAATGCTTACACACATCTCAGTAGGATCTTATGGAGCACCAAAGTGGATATCACCCCAAACAGAGGGGTTCCTGAGGGGTCTGGAGACACCCAGGTCCTATATAAGGGTGGATAGCTCCAAAGATTGATGCCTTATCAGTGGGCTGTACTTTGGAATCTGTACTCCTGAGAGTGACAGAGTTGGACTCAAATAAGTCCTCCCTGCATATGGTCTATCAGTCCCTTCTATTCAAACCTATATGTTGTGCTGGAGTTTGTAGGTGTACTTCCAGAAACTGGAGCCTTTGGCCTGCCCATGTTCCAGCTGTGCCTGGAATCTCAGTGGGGCTGCAACTCTTACTCTACAGCTCAATGGACTCACCCATGACACCTGGTGAGGAGATGATGATGGACAATGGCCATCCCAGGGAATGGAAAGAACTTGCAGCTGCAGGCAGGATAATCCCATCCATCTTATCCATGGGATATAAGTCCCCTCTCACTTAGAGGTGGAGTGGGCATCACCATCCCCAACTCCTCAGGATTGGGGGAAGAGCTATGGACTAGGGTGGACTTACTGGTATCCTGTTGTAGACATTTTGTGATTCAAGCAATGGAAGAAATTACAACATTGATGTGGAGCCAGTGGTCACTGGACACTTTTGGGGCAGGGAAAGGGAAAAGCAGTTTTAAAACTGGGGCTTTTTCAGGACTTTGGAATTATCCTGCATTACATTACAATGACAGATATAGGCCATTTTACATCAGCATATAACATGCAGAACTGTGTGGGAGAGAGTGTGTTCTAGAATGTGAACTATGGTCCATGCTTAGTGGCAAAGCCCCAGGATGTATATATCCACTGCAGGTGATGTGTCACACTAATGAAAGATGTTTATGTGGGAGGTTGTGGGAGGTGTGGGAGGTGGGAAACATGGGAATCCCTGTAATTT
>JAKSZT010054292.1:238335-256802 GCA_026826555.1 Tolypeutes matacus | reverse complement strand
TTTATTTATTTATTTATTTTTTATTATGGGTAAAAATCAAAATTCTCACAATACATACAAACATTTGTAAAATGATATATAAATATATATGCATATATGTGTATTTGCTTACAAAAATGTTATTTATATATATATATATACATATATTTTAAGAGGTGCTTAGATTACCTAAAATATTACACGGAACCCACTCAGATTCCCATGTTGCCCACCTCCCACACCTCTCACCACATCCCACACAAACATCTCCCACAGATGTTGAGGTTGGCCCACCAACCTCAATGAACTTACACATCCTGGAGCCTTGCCACCAACCATAGACCACAGTTCACACTGTAGACCACACTCTCTCCCACTCAGTTCTGAGTGGTGTGTGCTGATTTAAAATGGCCTACATCCATTGCCACAACAGTACTCAGGACAACCTCCAACTCCCAAAGAAGCCCCTGTATTTCAACTGCTCATCCCCTCCCTACCCCAAAAGTGTCAAGTGGCCACTGGCTCCACCTCGTTGTTAAAATTTCTTGCATTGCTAGAATCACCATATGTGAACAAGAGAATACCATCAAGTCCACTCTAGTCCATAGATCTTCCCCCAATCCTGAGGGGACTGGGATGGTGATGTCCACTCCAACTCCAAGTGAGAGAGGGCTTATATCCCATGGATATGGTGTGTGGGATGATCCTGCCTGCAGATGCAGGCCTTCTCCATTCCCTGGGATGGCCATTTCCCATCGTTGTCTCCTCACCAGGTGACTTGGATGAGTCCATTGAGCTGTAGGGTAGGAGTTGCAGCTCCACCTAGATTTCATGCACACCTGGCACATAGGTAGGCGGGAGGCTCCAGTCTCTGGAAGTATACCTAAGAAACTCCAGCATCACATGTAGGTTTGAATAGAAGAGACTGGTGAACCATGTGCAGGGAGGACTTATTTGAGTCTAATTCTGTCACTCTCAGGAGCACAGATTCCAAAATAGAACCCACTGATAAGGCATCAGTCTCTGGGGCTATCCCCCCTTATATAAGACCAGGGTGTCTCTGGAGCTCTCAGGAACCCCACTGAGTGGGGTGATAGGCACTTAGATGTTCTATGAGCTCCTACTGAGGTGTGCGTAAGAGTTACCTCTGGGATGACCTCCCGACTCTCTTAGAAGTCTCTTAGCCACTTGAACTCATTTGTCTTTACCGTTTCCCCCTTTGCAACTATCCCCTATGCAGATAGTTTTATAAACTTTTCCAATAAAGAAAAAAATCTTTAAAAAAACACACGTGAAACTAAACAAAATACACACATTCAGAAACATGTGCATATTTATAGATATGCATTCACATGTACATGTAATTGATGACAGACTGAGAGACATAGATTGATATCTGTATCAATATGTATATTGTATGTAACACACACACATCTCTAAGTCCAGTACCTGCTATGTATGTTAACTGTTACAGCCTTTACCATATGTAGGCATAAGGTCTTTCATGGGTCATTGTTTTGAAATGTGAGTTCCAAATGGGTTTCAACATGTTTTGTTTTAATACATATATAACAAAGAAAAAAGCTTTATGAATAAGAAATTATCATGTAGATACATAAAACTGAAAGGTTTTAATATATTTTTCATCTTTGCTTCAGCTTTCTATTGTCTGTCTCACTCTTTCTATCTATCTATCATCAATCATCTATCTATATATCTTATATCATCTCTCCATCTATCCATCTATCATTTATTATATGTACATGTGTATGTATATATATATATATATGAATAAATATAAATGTGTTTACATATATTTGAGAGTGTGCATGCTTTTATTTTTGTGTGTGTGTTTTATTCGGGAAAATATTTAATGTTTCATTATTATGTGTGATGTTAGTTGAGATTTTCTATGGATGCCCTTTACATATTGAGGAAATAATATCTGTGTATGTGTGTGTGTTTAAACTTTTCTAGAGGGAATTCTATTTTAATGCTAGTTAGGTAAAAAGTATTATCATTAATGAATATTACATATTACATTTTTATTTTTCTGTGTGCATTGAAATGGTCTTATGGTCATCTTTTTAAAGCTTGTTAATATAAAGTATGGCATTAATAGATGTTTTAATGATATACTAAAATTGTATTCTAGAAACAAACCCATCTTGTTCATGAAGTATTATCAGTTCCACATACTCGTAGATTGAATCTGTTAAAATATTTTTTAAAATGATTTATCTCTATTTTCATGAGGCTATTCTTTCTTATTTCCTAAAAAATGTTTTCATATATTTTAAGTGTCAGAGTCAAGGTTTTATAATAAGCAAATTTTGGGATGTATTCTCTCCTATTCTCTCTTGTGGGAGCTAAAATTATTTCCTTATAGGCCTCAAAGAATTTTCTATTTTAATAATCTTTGATGAGAGTATATTTTTGCATGTATGTTTGTTTCAAAGATTTTAAAATATGATTTTTATTTCTTTTATTACATATAGGGCTACTATGATTTTATATTTCAGTGAGTTTTGAGAGCATTCGTCTTTTAAGGATATACATATTTCATCTTGGTGGCTATATTTATTAGCATAAAATGTTTTTAAATAATATTCTTGATATTCTTTTCATATTTGTGAAATCTGTAGTGAAAGTGCTCTTCCCCTTAATAAGACTGGCAATTCTCATTTTTTCAGATTAGTTTGGCTATAATTTATTAATTTTATTTATCTTCTCAGACATCTTCATTTGTCTGCATTGAACAATATATTTTTTTGTTGTTTTTTTGATGTCATTTTACCCCCTCTAGTTATTGCTTCCTTTCTTCTGTTTAATGTGTATTTCATTTGGTATTTATCGAGTGTTTTAAGTGCAAGCACACTAATTGATTTCAGAATTTTCTTATTATAATATATGGATCTATTGCAACACATTTCCCTTTACTGCTTCATTGACATCCCACAGTTTTTATATGCTGTGTTTAATATTAATTCAGATAAAAATAATTTCTAGTTTCCCTATAAATTCCTTTTTTGTTGACACCCTGGTTATTTTAAGTGTGTTATTTGGCTCACAAATGCTTGGATATTTCATAGAAATCTTTGATAATTGATTTCTAATTCCACTCTAGTCAAAGAATGATATTCATATGAATGAAAACATGAAATTTACTAAGACATATTCTATGTACCAGAATTTGGGCTATCATAGTAAATTTTCTCTGTGCAGTTACAAAGAGAATATGTATTCTACTGATGTTGAGTATTTTATAAATATCAATTAGATCAAATTGATTAATAATGCCAAGCAACTCTACTAAAAACTCTGAGTTACTGTCTGTTGTCTATTATCAAGAGACGGGTATTGGAATTTCTGTGTAATTTTGGATATCTATTTAACCTTGCAGTTCTATCAGTTTTTATTCATGTTTTTTGAAGTGCTGTTATTAGAAGCATGTATATTTAGTATTATTATGTATTCTTCATTAATATACTACTTTGTTATTATGAAATGTAATTATCCCTTATAATATTCCTTCTCAGAATTCGATTTATTCTAATATTAATATAGCCACTCCAGCTTTCTATTAACTAGTATTATTATGGTATATATTCCCCAGTGTTTCTAAAACCTATTTGTGTCATTTTGTTTAAATTGTATATTTAGGTAACCTATAGTAAAGGCATACATTTTTATCTGATTTGACAATCATTGTCTTTTAAATTGGCTATGTGGACTATTTATATTTTGTGTGGTTGCTGATAAAATTTTATTTGAATTCATCATCTTGCTTTCTATTTGTCCTATAGGAATTTTGGTCCCATTTCTTCTTTTCCTATTTTCTTTTTGATTAACTGATCATTTTTATGACTCCATGATATCTTTTTAATGTTGCTTTAAAAACTTTATTTTTGTATTATTATTTTATTGTTGACTTTAGTGTTCATAAAATAGATGGAATAGATCCATTACTTATCAAAGTCCACATAAAATGGTAATTATTCCACTTCACATGCAATTTTTGTTACATTTTTATTACAATGTTGTTGTTGACTATAGTCCATAAATTACATTATCTATATGTATTACCACATTACTAACACACTGTATTAGAAGAACATTCCTATATTTATATTATTAACCAAAATCCTCATTTAATTCCAAAATCATTGTTATAAATTCCCAAGGTTATCCTCCAGTTGTCCAACTAACATGAATCTTCCTAGACTACTCATTTCAGCCACAATCACATCCATTAATCAGGCAGTGTTTGTTGTATAAAGTATAACGTGCTATCAAGTCCAAACCATTACCACATATTTACATTTGACTTTATTAAACATTCTGCATACATCCAGCATCTTCCTCACTTTCTCATTACACATTCCAACTCCCACCAACCTACACTTCATAAGCAAACTCCAAAAGTCTACTCATGTTATTTAGTTCCTATCAGTGAGATCATACAATAATCATCCTTTTGTGTCTGGCTTATTTCAATCAACATAATATCCTCAATTCTCTTCCTTGCTGTCATTGCTTTGCCAACTGAATTCTTCTTACACCTGAGTAATATTCCATTGTGTGAATATGCCACATGCTGTTTATCCATTCAATGGGTTACAGACACTTACGTTGTTTCCAACTTTTAGCAATTGTGAATAATGCTTCTATGAGCATTGGTGTGCAAATATCTGTTTGCGTCCTTGCTTTAATTTCTTCTGAATATATTCCTAGTAGTGGGGTTGCTGGTTCATATGGCAATTTTATATTTAGTGTTTCCTGAGGAAACACCAGAGTGTCTTCCACGGAGTTTACATTTTATACTCCCACTAACAGTGAAGAAGTGTTCCTATTTTTCCACATCCTCTCTAGCACTTGAGTATTCTGTTCTCTTAATAACAGCCTTTCTGTATGGAGTGAGATGATTTCTCATTGTGGTTTGGATCTGCATTTCCCTAATAGCTAATGAAGTTGAACATCTTTTCATGTGTCTTTTGGCATTTGTAGTTTCACTTCAGAAAAATGTCCAATTTCTTGCCCATTTTTAAAGTGGTTGCTTGTCATTTTGTCATTAAGTTGTGATCTCTTTTTATATTCTGGAGATCATTCACTTTTCATATATATGGTTTCCAAAGATTGTTTTTCCCCATGAAAAGGCTGCCTTTATACTTTTTTGACAGTGTTTTGAAGAACAAAAGTATTTAATTTTGAGGCAGTCCCAATTATCTGTTGTTGTTGTTGTTGTTGTTACTTGTGCTTTGGGTGTGAGGTCAAAGAAACCACCACTAAGTACAAGAGCTTGAAGATGTTTCCCCACATTTTCTTCTAAGATTTGTATGGTTCCAGTTTTTATATTAGGTCCCTGATCCATTTTGAATTAAGTGTTGTATAAGGTGGGAGATGAGGGTCTATTTTCTTTCTTTCAGATGTGGATATCCAGTTTTCCAAGCATTACTTTTTGAATAGGCTGTTCTGACCCAGCAGAGTGGGCTTGACAGCTTTATCAAAAATCACTTGACCATAGATGTGAGATTAAATGATATTTAATCTTCCAAACCATGCACACAGACTGTTCTTCCAATTATTGAGATCATCATTGGTTTCTTTTAGCTATGTTTTGTAGTTTTCTGAATACATGTCCTTTATGTCCTTGGTAAATTTTCCTAAATATTTGCTTGTTTTAGTCACTATCATAAATGGATTTTTTTTCTAACTTCCTCCTCAGATTGCTCATTAGTAGTGTATGGAAATGCTATTGATTTTTGTGTATTAATCTTGCATCCTGCCACTTTGCTGAAATTATATATAAGTTCTAATCATTTTATTGTATATTTTTCAGGATTTGTCTAAGTATAAGATCATATCATCAGCAAATAATAGAAACTTTACTGTTTCCTTTACAACTTGGATGCCTTTGTTTCTTTTTCTTGCCTAACCGCTCTTTTTAGAGCTTCTAGCACAATATTTAATAGCAGTGCGGAGTGGACATCCTTTTCATGTTCCCAATCTCAGTCGGAAATCTTTCAACCTTTCACCATTAATTACAATGTTAGCTGTTATATGCACTTTATCATATTGAGAAAGTTTCCTTCTACTCCTTTCTTTCATCATGTTTTTATCAAGAAAGGATGTTGTATTTTGACAAATGCCATTTCTGCATCAATTGGAATGATCATGTGATTTTTATTCTTCAATTTATTAACCTTGTGTATTACATTAATAATGCAATGCATTTATTACATTATTAATGTAATAAAATTATATTATTATTATTCTATACAGAATAGAGTAATATGATAATATAATTGCATTATTATATTATTAAGATTGATGTCCTTATGTGAACCACACTTTCATACCGAGTATAAAGCCCATTTAATTGTGATGTATGATTTTTTATGTGTTTTTGGATTCAGTTAACATGAGTTTTTTGATGATTTTTGCATACATATTCATTAAAGGAATTGGTATGTAACTTTCTATTTTCTTAATATCTTTATTTAGCTTTGTTATTAGGGTGATGCTCGTTTCATAGAATAAGTCATTCTCATTCTATCAGTTTATGTCTTTTAATTGGGGGGTCTGTCCATTAACATTCAGTGATACTACCACAAAAATATTGCTTAGTTTGAATATTTTACTCCTTGGCTTCTCATCATATGTTACTATTGTCTGTTTTTTAAGCCTTTCTCTTACTTATATTCTTCATTTCTACACTCTTCTCCAGGGCTCTATTCCTAGTTTTTCCCTATCAGGCTATAACCTATCTTTTAATATCTTTTGTAGATTTGCTCTCTTGGTAACATACTTTCAGTTTTTGTTTGTCTGCAAAGTTTTTAAACTCCCCTACATTTCAAAAGGATAGTTTAGCTCATAAATTATTCTTGGCTGACAGTTTTTCTCTTTCAATACCTTAAATATATCCTACTACTGATTCTCACCTCCATGGTTTCTGAAGAGAGATCGGTATTTAGCCTTATAATGGCTCCCTTGTAAATAATACATTGTTTCTCTCTAGCTGAACTCAAAATTTTCTCTTTGACCTTTGACAATCTGAATAGTAGATGTCTTAGAGTAGGTCTATTAAGAGTTATTCTGTTTGAGCAATGTTGTCCTTCTTGAATATTGATGTTCATGTGTTCTGTAATGACTGGAACATTTTCAGTATTTCTTCAAATAGGCTTTCTACTCCTTTTCCATTCTCTTCTAATGGGACACTTATAACACATATTTTTCTGTGTTTCATGTTATCATCCAGTTCCCTGATAACTGTTCAATTTTTTTGCATTATTTTTCCTGTTTCTTCTCCTACCTTTTCACTTAAAAATGCCCTAACTTCACATTCACTCATTCATTCCTCTAACATTTGAAATCTGTTGTTATATGCCTTTAATGTATTTTTAATCTCATACATTTTGTCTTTCAATCCCATAAGCTCTGTTATTTTGTTTTGCAGGCTTTCAATTTGTTCTTTTTTTTTTTTTTTTTCTTTTTCTTTTTTTTCCTTTTTTTTCTCAATTTGTTCTTTATGTTCACACAATGTCACATTAATATCCTTTATCCCTTTAGTCATATTTTCCATCAACTCCTTAAATTGATTAAGGAGGTTTGTTTGAACATCATTTGTTACTTGTCTTAACTCCTGAGTTTCATCTAGATTTTTGGTTTGTTCCTTTGAGTGTGCCATATCTTTGTGTTTCTTAGTGTAGATTGTTATCTTTTGTTAATACCTAGGAATCTGCTTATGTTGATGATTTAACTCTGTTGATTACTTTTTCTCTCTTGCCTAGTGCTTTTATTCACAGTTCTTCTTTTATGTGCAGTTCAATTTTTTTGTAACTTTAATATTGCTTTGCTTAAGTAGTCAAAACTGTGCCAGGGATCTACTAATTGGGGCCCGACTATTTCTATCATGCCTTGAAAGAATTGGGAGATTCCAGCCTGTGTTCCTTCACTTTCCCAGCTGGCCAGCAAATGACACTCCATATCAAACCATTCCACAGAGATGAATTCTTCAACTTCCACTACCTCTTCTGAGCTAGTTTCATTAGCTGAAGAGAAAACACAGTCAACTCTGTATGGCATCCTCCCTCTTCCCTGGTAGTAATTTGTCCTTTCCCGTCTCTGTTGGCTTCTCAGGCACAGGCTTTACAGAGGTGGCTCACCTCTCAGGTGGAGAGTCATTGGAATTCCCAGCTGCAGGGCTATTAAGTCATTGTTTTCTCTTTGGCTTCTCCATTTCTGCATTTCCAGTTCTTCCTAGATGATGTGTGTGGCACTTTCCTGGCCTTCAGGAGTCCTCAAATTGGCTCCCTCACAGTACTTCTACAGCTTCTCCCCTATTTTGTTTTTTGTTGTTAGTGAATAGATTCTATTTAGTGCTTTTTGATAAAAAAAAAAAAAAAAACTATTTCCTTTGGTCAGCTTAATATTTATAATTACACATTATATACATTTCATCATTTTATAAAATCGTCCTTTATCTAATTATGTAAAGCTTGTAGTTTGTTGCTTATTTTTATAGAAATATCCTGTCAGGATATTTCAAAGGAATTAAAGAATCTGTTAATATTTAAAACAGAATTTTTTCATTTGTATTTTCTTTTTTTAATATATATATTTTAAAAGGTGCTTAGATTACATAAATGTTACACAAAAATTACAGTGATTCCCATGTTCCCCAACTCCCACACCTCCCACAAACTCCCACATAAACATCTTTCATTTGTGTGACACATCACCTGCAGTGGATATATACATCTGGGGGCTTTTCCACTAAGCTTGGACCATAGCTTACATTCTAGAACACACTCTTCCCACACAGTTCTGCATGTTATATGCTGATGTAAAATGGTCTATATCTGTCATTGTAATGTCACTCAGGATAATTCCCAAGTCCGGAAAAAGCCCCAGTTTTAAAACTGCTTTTCCCTTTCCCTGCCCCAAAAGTGTCCAGTTGCCACTGGCTCCACATCAATGTTGTAATTTCTTCCATTGCTTGAATCACAAAATATCTACAACAGGATACCAGTAAGTCCACCCTAGTCCATAGCTCTTCCCCCAATCCTGAGGAGTCGGGGATGGTGATGCCCACTCCACCTCTAAGTGAGAGGGGACTTATATCCCATGGATAAGATGGATGGGATTATCCTGCCTGCAGCTGCAGACTCTCTCCATTCCCTGGGATGGCCGTTGTCCATCATCATCTCCTCACCAGGTGTCTTGGGTGAGTCCATTGAGCTGTAGAGTAAGAGTTGCAGCTCCAATGAGATTCCAGGCACAGCTGGAACATGGGCAGGCCAAAGTCTCCAGTTTCTGGAAGTACACCTAAAAACTCCAGCACAACATATAGGTTTGAATAGAAGGGACTGATAGACCATATGCAGGGAGGACTTATTTGAGTCCAACTCTGTCACTCTCAGGAGCACAGATTCCAAAGTACAGCCCACTGATAAGGCATCAATCTCTGGAGCTATCCCCCCCTTATATAGGACCTGGGTGTCTCCAGAGCCCTCAGGAACCCCTCTGTTTGGGGTGATATCCACTTTGGTGTTCTATAAGATCCTACTGAGGTTTGTGTAAGAGTTATCTCTGGGATGACTTCCCAACTCTCTTTGAAGTCTCTTAGCCATATAAACTCATTTGTCTTTACCTTTTTCCCCTTTTATTCATGATCTTTTTCCAGTCATATTGCCAGTTGGCACTTGGTAATAATCCCTCGTTGCTAGGGATGCTCATCCCCGGAGTGTTGTCCCACACTGTGGTGAAGGTTATGCATTCATATGCTGAGTTTGGCTTAGAGAGAGGCCACATTTGAGCAACAAGGAGGCTCTCAGGTGGCAACCCTTAGACACCCCATAACATTAGGCTAAGTTTCAATTACAAGAGCAAAGACTCCTAAGGCTAATGGAAACTAAATAAAAACACTAAAAATAAAATTAAATTAAAGGACTGGGATATTCAAAAAATGGGGAAAAAATAAAAATAAAAATAAATTTTTTTGAACATTTTTCCTTTTATCACTGAATTATCAGATGTCCAGTCTGTACCGTGGCACCTTCCCCCCTCTCACTCCCCAGTGTCTCCCAAATTTTCATTTAATTTTCAAAGAAGTTTTAGATCATAGAAATGTCACACACAGAATTCTAGATATTCTCCTATACCTCCTTCCCCTTTCCTCACTCCATACTAAAACATTTTTGTGTGTGGATGGTAGCATTGTTATAACTGTTATGCAGATAGTGAAACATAGCTACTAAACATTGTCAATGGTTTACAGTATAGTTTACATTTTAGATTGTACAATTTAATAATTTTTGATGATATTTACCATGTCTTGTGTCCATCACTGTAAGGTAATGGAAAACATTTCTCCTGACCACTAAATACCCCCTGTTTGATCTATTCTATTCCTCCATCTTCATCACCCTGAGGCACAGGACACCACCCTGCCTTGACTCATTGGATGGCAAGATTCATAATTACATGCAACAAGAGGTCATGACATGCTGATTTTCCTACCCTATTAGGGCCCACCCTTGCTCACAAGAGACTCCCACATGTCTGTTTCTGGGAGAATCAGTCCTCCCCTAAATTGGGGTCCATCTCCTTCCCACTAACTGTGTGGGTCTCCCTGCACCAACACAAACATTATGACAGGATGAACACTCACACACTTCCCTGAAGCCTACTCCAGATGTGCCCCATCCTGTAGAGGTGTAATCTAATTCATTACTTAATAACTTTCGAAAGTCCAATAGCAAATTATTTCACCTTGATATAATCCATTCCATAACCTCTTACTAACATTTATAAATTCAGTAAACCTCAAATTAAAGTATAAAATGCAAACCAAATATAATTATAAATTTTAAGTTTTTCTCTCAGATGTTAAAATGACTTGTAAAATTAATGAATAATTTGTTATTTTGCTTGGACTTTGTATAATGTTCTGCCATTTGAAGTGGTTGTTTCTTGCTTGTTAGGCAAATTGGATCCCGAAAGATCAGCTCATGCTTGTAAGACATCATTATTTTTTTTTCAAAAATTGTTTAAAATAATGTAAAGCAAGATGAAGGTTCTTGAAGGACAAACAAATCATACAAAATATACTCACAATACTTAAGTGTTATGTTAAGTAGTGTTGTCACTCACAGAGCTTGCTTCAAGATTTATTGGGCTCAATTTGATTGCTGTGGGTTACACAAAGACAAAATATGGTGGAAAATATTCAAGGTAATGAAGGTAGTAGGAAAGGGTTTGGATTAACACACATTTCAGATTCATTCATTCAATTATTCTATCTCTACTTTTGGAGAGTCTACTAAATGCCACCTCCTGCTGAGTACTGGGGAAAATATAGCACCATCTTTCTACATCAAGAATTTGCAATTTAGAGTAAAATATACACTAATAAACAGATGGATGAATTGTTGTTTATAATAATTTATCAGAAGCCTTTTAATTCCCTGCATCTAGAAGGAAGGGAAATTTCACCTGAGAACTGAAAAATAAGCAGAAAAAAATTGCTAAGTAGAGAGGTGAAGATAAAGAAGGCATATTATGACCAAACTGTTTATAAAATCCACTGTCATAAATGAGAAACTGAGACTATGAAACATGGATAGAGCATGGATATTGCAGGAGGGAAACACAAAAGATGAAACTTGTCTGGAAAAGTAGGAGCATTTTTAGCCAGGGTTGGATTAGCTGCCCTAAGGAGTTTGGAGTTTATATTAATATCAACATGGGAAAAACAAGGTAAGATTTTGATGTTAGAAAGTATACTCAAGCTGGCATAAACTTGAGACTGTGGTGAGGCTGAGGCTAGTATAAAAGTTAGAAGGCAGTAATCCAGAAAAGTTGTGGTAAAGGAGTAAATAAATAAAAGAATATGCGGAATGGTAGAATTAGACACATTTGAGAAAAGAGATTAAATTATTAGTGGTCTTCAATAATTAATTCATCATAGGTAGAAGGTAGAAGAATATATGAAATATGTTTTCTTGGTTTCTTACCTGGATGACTGGGTAAAAGATGACAAGATTCATCAATGATCTAGGAAATATATGTGCCAAGTCATATGCATAGAGTAGAGTGGGTTTTGAATTGATGAATTCTCTTTTAAGCATGATCAATTTTGGTTTCTCTGAAATAGCTAATTGTAGTCTGGGAAACTGCTGGGTACATTTATCCAGAGCTCATAGGATAAAACTGGCCTAATGAATTAAACTTACACATTACTGGCATATACATGAAAACTGTTCTCATAGCATTAGATGAGTGCTCTCAACAAGAGTGCCCAAAGGGAGATGAGTTGGCTTATGGTAGAATTCTAAAATACTAGCATTTTTTAAAGAACAATGGAAGCAGAGCCACAAAGGGAAAATAACAGTGGACAGATGTATGGGAAAACCCAGAGATTCTGGTGACTTTGAAACCAAAATATAATGGTTTCCCAGATGAAGGGTGATTTGAATGTTGCACTGTGCTACAGTAGAAGTCAACTAAGATGATTTCATCAAGTTTGGGGATGACAAGGGTATTAGTGAACTTGGTAAGAATAATTACATTGCAATGCTGAGAAAATTCATCAGAATACAATATATGTAAATGTGAGGGAAGAAGTGAGGGTTAGTGACTTTTCCAAGATGTTTGCTCTTAAAAGGGTGAAGAGAAACTAATGGGTAAAAGAAGTAAGGTAGAAGAAATGAAATTCAAGGTCACTGGTAAGCTTTTTGCATATATCTTGTTTTTAGGTTTATGGGAAAGATGGATTAAAGAGGGAGAATATTATATGAGACAAAGAGTATGGGAACTGAAATATAAGTTTAATTATTAGAAATATTGCCAAAATATTGGGAAGGATAGATGTAGAACCAGGGAAGTTTTTGCAACTGGTGACAAGAAGTTTAAAAGTTCTCCATTTTGATACTTTAAATTCTCCTCTGATATTAGAATTATTGACATCTACTGAAATGCCAACTGAAGGGAGTGGTATGTAAAAGGATGTTAAAATTCAAAGATTCTGAAATAACACAGACTGGGAAACAGAAAGTTGATTCAGGAAAAAGCAAATGTAAATGACTATTTGATTTTGAATATGTTAACTTTGTAAAAGCTCACTTTTGAATGGATGGTGTTCTTAGTAGTTTAGGTATGATTGGTAAAAGCAAATTCCTCAAATAACAAATTTTAGTGTGTCTGGAGGGAAATATCGTAAGAAAGTTTACGATATTGCCAAGGGTATTTGTAATAATAAATCATGGATTTTAAGCTGTGTAGGGGAAGCATTGATTAAATAAAGTGATAAAATTGGTAAGGAACAATTAGTGAGGCTTAATATACAGTGATATGAGTGAATAAATTAAAAGTTTTAGTGTCATAACCAAGGTATAAAAGGAAACGGCAAAGTTGCAGTCAGAAAATAGCATTTTATTTTGGATATTTAGAATTTGACCAATTTCCAGATGAAACAAGGTCCAAGATGGAATCATGGATGTGGGAAACTCAAGTTGATTGTCAGTGGAGTAACTGATAATAATATATCATGAATATGAAAAGTTATATCATTAAATGTATGGCCTCAGGGGCATTGATAGCAAGATTGTGGAAGAGGGATAGAATTATCTCAGTGGCAAATTCTTTAGTGAATTAAAAATAATGTGAATTTTCTGTAACCTAAAACTTCTTTGAAGACAAAATGAAAAAAGTAAGACACTGGGAGTATAAATGGAAGAAAATGACACTGTACATACCTGACAACAGATCTTATAGTGATGAAAGGCAAAATGTCAAAAAAAAACTTTTAAAATATTTTTTCATTATTTTTTATTATCCAATTTTTTTTACTTTTATCTTTTAAATTTTTTTTGAATTTTATTTCTTATTTGTAAAACTATCATTATTATTCATTTTCTTATTAATTGCATTTGGCTATTTTATTGGCTTCATTTTTGAAGAGGCTTTGGATCACAGAATGGTTACAACTGTGGTAGGGAAAGATCATTTGTTTGAGGTGTCAGAGATGGGGGAAACTTGGGAAGAAGTTAACCTGGATGTACATTTAAGGCATATAAATGTTTTCAATTGTTCATGGACCATTGTCACAGTGGGTGGGGATTCACACAATAACCAAAACAATATCAAACTCCCATCCTGAGGAGCTCTGCCACATTCTATAATAGAACAGCAAGAATCCCCTTAGTATAGAGGCAATTTCTAGTGAAGGAGGATGGCCCATTGATGGGCTCTTGATAATGATGACTGTGCTTATGAACCTTTACTCTTGAAATTGAAACTTAACCTAATATTATAGGGTGCCTAAGAGTTACCTCCTGAGAGCGTCTTTGTTGCTCAAATGTGGCATCTCTCTCAGCCAAAGTCAGCATATAAATACATTACCATCCTTCCATTGTGGGGCATGACTCTCAGGGATAAACCTCTCTGGCACTGAGGGATTACTACCAAGCACCAACCAGCAATGCAGTGGAAAAAGACCCTGACCAAAAAGGGGAAAGGGTAGAGAGAAATGAGTTCATATGCCTAAGAGACTTCAAAGTAAGTTGGGAGGTCATTCCAGAGGTTACATTTATGCACGTCTCAGCAGGATCCCCTTGACTGCCAAAGTATATACTACCCAAAACAGCAGGGCTCTGAAGGGCTCTGGAGACATCCAGACACTATATAACCTGGGCAGATAGCTCAGGAGTTTGGCACTTTGCCAGGGGACCCTACTTTGTAATTTATGCTCTCCAATGTGACAGAGTTGGACTCATTTGTGGTTTTCCTACACGTGACTCTTCTGTCCTTCTATTAGTACTAGAGTTGGGGAGTGTATGTCCAAGAGACTTAAGTCTTTGAGCTGCCCATGTGCCAACTGGGCCCTGAATCTCAGTGGAGATTCAACATCTGCACTCCAGTTCATTGTTCATACCCAGAACAACTAACAAGGAGGTGAGGATGGACAAACACCATACAAAGGAACCAAGAGAGTCCACGGCTGCAAGCAAGAGAGTCACATCCATCAGCCTTATGGGATCGAAGCCCCTTCTCAATTAGAGATGGAATTGACATCACCATCCCAGAATCCTCAGGATTGGGGAACAAACTATGGACTAAAATAGACTTATTTGTATTCTACTATAGACTTCTTGTGATTTCAGCAATGGAAGAACTTATACATTAATGTGGAATCAGTGGCCACTGAAGGTTCTAAGGGCAGGGAGAGGGAAAAACGTGTAATATAGGGGCAACTTCGGGACTTGGGAATTGTCCTGAATGACATTGCAATGACAGATACAGGCCATTATATATCTTGCCATAACCTACAGAACTGGGTGTTAGAGAATGTAAACTTCAAAGTAAACTGTGATCCATGCTTAGTAGCAATGCTTCAAAATGTGATCATCAATTGCAATGAATGCACGACACTGATGAAGGATGTTGTTAATGTGGGAAAGTGTAGTGTGGGGAGTGGAGCATGTGGGAATCCCTTCTATTTTTTATGTAACATTTATGTAATCTAAGTATATTTAAAAAATCATTCTTGGTATATTTAGTAAAATTTATTTCAATAAATTATGACTTTCTTCAGTTCCAAACTTTTCAAAATAAAAATAGCCCTATTAAATTCTTATATGTCAGGTGCTGTGAAGAGCACTTTATGTGGACTACGTTAGTTAATTTTCATAACCCCAACTAAAGTGGATATGACTATTTTATAAAGAAAATATTCAAAGTAGTTTATGTAATCCACTAACATATACATACACACACACACACACACATATATATACTCTCTTGTATATGCATGGCTAATAAATGGAAAAACCAAGATTGAATTCAGTTTTAGCCAACTGTGAAGCTCAATTTTTAATGAATATACTATGCTTTCAAGAAGAGTTGTACAATGTTGAGAAGTTTTTAAAAAGTTGAATAGTGATTCACCAGAAAATCACTTAAAACCCAGATTTAAAATTTAAAAAATTCATAAATTCAAAAACCTTTAGAAAGTTATGTAAGCCTGAGTCTGGCACAGAATATACTCATAAGCTCTAGAAAAGAAGGAAAGGAAAGGGAAAGGTCACCACATAGAGGGCAGAGGAACCTTCTGCCTTTATTATCCTGTTGTCTGTCAGTGATGTTGACTTCAAAGGTGTCTGAGAATCCTCCATTCCCCTACACCCTTTGGTGCTGTATCAGTGAGAACAAGGCTCCTGAGAACGTGGCCAGAGTTCCTGTGGCATCTCTGCTGTGTGTTAGGAGGCCAGCTCCTGAGTCTTCAGCCATACTGTATTCCTGCCCCATTCTACCAGGGTGAATGGCACAAGGGGCAGTGAGACTACGGTCAGTGCCCTCAGCCTTCTCAGCAGCTGTGCTGAGACCCAGGTGTGGACTGGGTAATTGGGCCCCTTGGCAGCTGATGTGGTATCATAACTGGATCAGCTGTGATCAGTTCTGGGGGGACAGGACTTTTGCCCAAGGAATGTCATTAACCTGGCTCACAAGCTAAAGAAAAACAAAATTATAGAAAAAAAAAATAACCAAAACCTAACTAGATTCTACTTTGATCCTTGGACATCACTGCTATTTGCTTTTATAAAACTGCCTTAGAGCACAATTAAAGTACCCTTAACTCTGTGCTCTAAGGTATAATTTTCCTACATGACTCATAGGGGAAATGATCTCAGTGATCCTCCACATGTGTGATTACTTTTATAATAAAATGCCAACATTCTACCCTTAATTTAATTACTAACAGACTGAATCAAATGCCAAGAGGAATGCATAAGAAAATAAAAATATCTATATATAATCATTAGTTTTTCTTCATAGATTGCAAATAATATTGCTTTGAAAATATGTAGATGGAATATGGGGTCCTCTAAACCAATACTTAAATAAAAACTATATTTAAGAAAATGTGAGGGAATTACAATCAAACATATAGAACAATGTAAATTAGACATCAGATATTTAGATTTTAGATGCATTCCTGAAAATCCTGTGCTTCTACAAAATGATTTTGTAATTAAGTTAAAGAGTATTTTAAGGTAATTTTAACTTATTGCATTTTAAATTATCTATTTGTAGGGTCGTCATTGTTAAAATACCTATGGACCACTTAATTCATCTATTTTGTAAATATTGATTTCTGCATATTGAACATGATTATATGTGACTCTAAAGTAACTTTGGGTGAGTTACTTACCTCCTTGTGTTTCACATTTTGCATCTCTGAAGTTGTAAATAATTGTATCTACTACTTAAAGCTGATAAGAAGATTAAATGATTTGATAAATTCTAAACTTTTAGAATAGGGATAAGAAATGGCAAACAATAAAAGTTACTTTTTATTACTTTTATTATCATTGGTATGTTTTATTCACAAAGAACATATTAAAGTACTGAGTTATACAGAAATGGCCCTTTTATGTTTAGAAAAAACATTCTTGACTCAACTGAAAATAGTTAAGAAGTAGCTAAATCTAAAAAAATCTCATGAGAGTCTAAAGACTTTAATATCCATGTCCAAAAAAAATTTCTTTGATTTTTATTCAAATTACAACACTATTAAGTTGTGGAAACCAAAAAATGTCTTGAAGATGGTTCATGTCACTGACAAAAATAATGATATTGATATTTACCAAGCTTCTATTATGTGCCAGTCATTGTGCAAAGATATTTACATAAATTCATATTGAAATTCTTACCTAGACTGTAAGGTAAGCGTTTTTCTTTTTTCTTTTTACACATAACTTGAACTTTTTATATTATACAACTAGTAGTAGCAAAACTCAAATTCTGGGTGAAATCTTTATGAAATTGGTCCTGTTCTTCATTAATCCCAGACTCTGTCAAAGATTCATTTTTTGCTACTTTTTTTTCAGCATCTTGATTTTATCTATATCCAGATACAAAAATATCATAGACACCAAAAGGGAGATGAGAAATACTTAATTTTAAAAATATATACCCGGAGATAAAATGAATAAAGTTGATTTTGAGGTTTTGACGGAGTGACTGTCATTTCAGTACAATCAACCTCCTAGAGCAATTCCTAGAGAAAAGTTTTAGAGGCTGCACAGAAGAGTTTCTGCCCAGGAAGAAGCTGAATGAAATGCCTATTGAATACAGTTGAATTTCTTAGCTGAAATTTCTGAGAAAAACCGGGTTCAACTTAAGAAGGGATTGTCAATAGTAAGGAATTAGAAATATTTAAAGACTTGAAAACTCCAATCAATTAATGTTTAAGCATTGCTGTTTAAATAATCCTATGCAGCAGAGAGGTGCAGTGAAACCGTTGAAGACCAGTGTTCCTCAGGTGGATCCTGTTCTATAGACATGAATTTCTTTACCTGTTAAAGGAGAGATTATGATGCTTCTGTTGTGTATGTAATATGTGAGTTATGTGTGTATCTTCCAAAATAAATGCATATCGCATGCCTTAGTGGGGTGAGTAGAAACACGGGTTTCTCTTTTAAACC
>JAKSZT010054292.1:162190-197345 GCA_026826555.1 Tolypeutes matacus | reverse complement strand
AACATTTATGTATCAAAAAAATATATAACAAATATTTAGATGACCCTATTATCACTGAATATTGTCCTATTGTTTTCCAGAATTACACACAGAGCCACACAGAATTTGTGCGTTGTCCGAGGTTGCACAGCTAGTAAGTGAAGAAAATCACAAACTCAGACAGTCTTGTTCCAGAATTCAGAGCTCTGACAAAAATCATGCTGCCATCTTTACTTGGGATATGTATGTGTGTGTCTATGTTTGTTTCAGTATAATTTCTGTAGCCTATAAAATCTGATGGCTTCAGGACACTTTAAATCATACTGACTTTCCAAAGTTGTCCTTTGTCCTTGTAAAAAAGGTCAAGATGTGTTAAAGAAACTCATATTTTCAGTTGTTTGGAAAAGAATGATAAGAAATATAAACAGGAAAAAATTTGATTTATTTTCTTGATTTTCTTTTATAAAGCATTTTTATTATTTTCTTAATTGCAATATCTTTAAGGTGTCACAACCTTTATCCAAGGCTTTTTCAAGGCTTCTTTCACCTCTATATTCCTTAGACTATAGATTAGGGGGTTCAACATGGATTAGTGGGGATTACCTCTGTATAAAATACAGAAGCCATTTTATCTGTGTCCAGAGAGTGGTTTGATTTGGTCTATAGGTACATAAAAATCAGTGTGCCATAGAAAATAGTAACAGCCACCATGTGGGAGCCAAGGTGAAGATGGTCTTGCGTCGCCCCTGGGTAGAGTGGATCTTTATAATGGTGGCAATGATAAAGATGTAGGAAATGAGGACAATTGAAGAAGAACAGATCATATCAAAACCAGCAAAGGCAAAGATTAGAAGTTCCTTTATGTGTGTGTCTGAGCAGGACAGATCTAAGGGGGGGAGGTCATCACAATAGAAATGGTTAATTACATTGGGCATGCAATAAGTTAGTCAGAAAGTGATAATGGTATGGAAGAGGGCAACCAGAAAGCAGTATATATATGGAAGAGCCACTAATTGAATGCATTCTCTTTTTGACATCAGTATTGAATAATGCAGGGGATTACAGATAGCTACATTGCAATCACAGCCCATGGAGGCCAAAAGGAAACCCTCGGTTTTCGTGAAAGTGAGAAAACAGCCCAATTGTGTTGCACAAGCATAGAAAGGAATCATGTTGAATTTTATAAAATTCGCCATCATCTTTGGTGTAATGGCAGAGGAATAACAAAAGTCAACAAAGGTCAACTGGCTAAGGAAATAATACATATGTGTGTGGAGTCTAAAGTCAATCTTGATTGAGGTAATCAATCCAATATTCCCCAACACTGTGACCAGACAGATGGCTAAAAACACCACAAAACATGGGGCCTGAAGCTCTAGCTGGTCTGTGATTCCCTTGAGAATGAATTCTGTGACATAAGTGATATTAACGTCAGCCATTTATTCTGGGATATTTTTTGCTGCAATTGAAGATTAAAAATGACACATATCATGGTCCATGCCAATTGGGGGTAGGTGATTACTAATGTCTTGTTGCCTTGACTCTTGTGATCATGTGGTCAAAAAGTGGTCCTTACATGTCTAATCACATGCCATTTTGTTCCAGGGAAGAAAGTCTTCCATTTTCAATACAGTCTTCTTAAAAGTTATATTGCTGTGTAATATAAAACTGACTCATCAAGGACTATGTAGACAAGGATAGTTTTAAAGATATCAGTGTCCAGTTATCCCATTTCTATTTTTTTTAGAAATTCTCATTTATAATCCATGCTGATAACTCTTTAAATATTTAAGAACAAGGACTTTCTTCTATCTGGTCTTTTCTACTTTCTGTAGATTGTATGTTGCCCATAGAGATTCTCAATATATCGTTGCAGAGTGAATTAAATCTCCCATATATCCTAACTTTTAAAGAGTTTGCCTTGTTCCTGGAGACCTGAAGACATATTTCTGATATGTCTACTGCCATTTCCAAATCTAATACAATTATAATGCTTTGCACAGAGTGTTCAATAATAGGGAGGGAAAAAGTGGCCATTGGGAAGCTTCCTCTTACCTATTAATTATTTTATGCATCAAGATACTTCCTGATTTATTCACATCCTTGTATTATCCAGGCACTGCCCTGTACTCTAGCAGAGTTTGCAGGGCTTTTCCAGGCTGGAAAGTCCTCCATTCTATGGCTGCCCCAAACTTGGTTTCCTCACTAGAGTTTACCAGCCAGACTGCAAGGCACACTGAGTACCATCAGTGCACTACAGATATCCCAACACAGTGACCTCTTCAGCCATAAGATGCTACCCCCATATTTCCCAACAGCAACACAAATGTTATGCCATATGTGACATGGAAAAGGTTGAGAAACACCAGTTTCAGTCTGTTACCTTGAATCCTTGCTTTATGTCAAATATCCCTTTTAAGAGGCAGTAGCAGTAAAAAGAAATACCAGTGGGTTTAAGCCTTACTTCAGGTTTCAAAAATTACAGTCAGCATCCATTTTTAATTTACCTTTACATACAGCATTTCCAAAAGTCCAAAGATGGATTTAAAAACAAAACAAAGAAACAAACAAACAAAAAATCACTGTTACCAGCACTTAGGCATAGAGTCATTCTTGGCGACCCACGCACAGAGCATAATTTTAGATATGAAACTTCATGTGCCTCCGAATATCCCTTCCAAAAGCCATGTAGTATAAACACTCTTTTTTGGGTACTACTGCAGGAAGGAGGGTAAAGTGTATGATGTTTTGTTTAATTCAATGGGGAGTCTTTAAGGATATGTGTGTGTGTGTGTGAGAGAGAGAGAGAGAAAGAGAGAGAGAGGGAGAGAGAAAGAGAGAGGGAAAGGGAATGAAAGAGAGAAAGGTGGAAGGATGGGAGGGAAGACAGAAGGAAGACTGGGGGTTGGTAAAGTAGTAATTTAAGTGTAAATAGACATATTCTTGTAGAAAATGTTAAAGCACAGAGCAAGAAATGCAGGATGTTAGAGGTATTATTTCTGAATGCAGTAGTTTTCATCTATTATCACAGCTCACCACAAAGAGAGGTTTGTAATGTGCAAATCAGCTCCATGTGCTGACTCTGTCTGACTCACCTGCTTAGCAATGGCTCTGGCTCCATTGAGCACATTTTGAATTTGTTTGGGTGATTTACTGGTTTCTAGGTCCTTTGTGTCTAAATTTGGAATCCTAGAGATATCTGAAAGCTGCAATATTTCTTTCCATGTTTTTCTCCAAGTAAGACGAGACAGACAAATTATATTGAGGGTTTGCAAAAAAAATTATTATCTGCATTCCTAAAGAACCCAAACTTTAAATATACTGATCAGAAATTTCCATGAAAGCAGAGCTAAGCTATATCACTGAAAACATCGATTGTAACAAATGTACCACACTAATGAAGGGTGTTGCTAATGTGGGAAAGTGTGGGAGGGATAGAGAGTGGGGCATATGGTAATCCACTACATTTATTATGTATAGATAAATAAATAAATAAAACCCTTAAAGATTGATGACAGCAAAACAAAACAAAACATAAACCTTTCAGCTTGGTTCATTTTGATTAGAAGCTTAATCTTTGTGAAAGAATAAGACCAGCATTTATATCTTAAGTAAATCATTTATGATAACTTGGGCAAGGTCCATATTCTTTTAAGCCTCAATTTTCTCACTTTATAATAGAAGTAAAAATGGTACCTCCTTTAAAATGTTTTTTGGGGGATTATTGAATGTGTTAAATTATGTAAATTGTTGTGTAAACTATGAGTTTACTGGGAAATAGTGAGTGGCCCAAGAGTATTTGTTAATAAATAAAAGAAAGAATCAGCACCATAAATAAAACCAAGGCACTCCAACAGCCTACACGAGAAACAGAATGGCTTCTACCACAGTTTTAAATTCACTTGGTGGATCTGGACAATTTGTTCAATTTTTCTGGTGGACATATGTCATCTTTAACAGAAGATGGCCCTCCCATGTTCCTCAGAACTCATTTATCATTGTAAGTCTACACATGACTCATTGTTCCGTGGTCTAAATCTACTTTCCATAGATGCTCACCATTCTTACCATCTTTTCAGTGGAATCTATTATCTTTTTCTAATTAAATTGCTTCTCTACATTTTCTGTATGCATATTTTAATAAAGTAATGAATAATACTTTTATTTCTTAATATCCCTATAGAAATAAAGGATATTAATTTCAGAGTAAATTAGGAACTCTTATTGGCCCATTTCATTTTTGTTTTCCTAAACCAAAATTGAAAAAATAAAATGTGTTTTTATTGATGCTGAAAGTCCTTTTCTTTTCATATTGGGAAACAAGTGTATGTGTGTGTATGTAGACTTATATAAATACGTGTTGGCAAGAAACACAACTCACAGCATTAGCTAAAATTTTTGAACTATCTACTGTTCCCAATTTCACATTTACCTTTACCCTTTCCATCCAGCTTTCCCCTCACCCCTGAATTCAGCCCTTTGGAAGTTACCTATCATTCCAGTTATAAATGTAATGGACATTTTTTCCATTTTTAAGTTGGATTTCCTCTGGAATTTGAAAATGGTATCCATTGCTCTTTCCTTGTCTTTTATAACACCAGAATTCCTTTATTTTGTTGTTTTTTCCCTACCTTTCTGAATATCATTTCAGCTTCTTCTTACAGCTTTTAATTCTTCCAGACCATTTTGGTAATGTCCACAACTTCAATTATTTTTGAGTCTCTAATTTATTTCTCGTCTTACACATCTCCTCTCAGCTACAAAGCCTTATATTTAGATACCCAGTACTGAGTTAAAATTGGATGTTTAAAGGCACCACTAATTCTATATGTCAAAAAACCAAATTCTCAATATCCTGTCCCAATATTTGTTCCTTGTTCTGTGTGCTTTATCTTAGTGAGTGGCACAACTATCCCACATACCATGCAAATAAAATACTATTATTTATTCTTGACCCCTTCATATTTCTTACTTCCAAAATTTTATATCTATTTTATCTCCTGCATATTGCCCTGATTCATATTTCTCTTCTATCTCCACTGACACTATCTAGCCACAAGTAACATAATTTCTAGTTAAAGACTGTAAGAATAGCATTCTAATTGATCTCCAATGAACATCTGAAATACAAACCCTATCGAATGTCCCCATGGCTTCAAAAAGTTTCACTGACTTGCTGGCATTCCTAAAATAATATCAAATTCTATACAATAGTCTGCAAGGCCAGCAAGATCTTACCCAGACTTCCTGCAGCAATGCTGCTTTGCTCTCCCTCCAACTCCCATATGTTCTAGCCACTCTAGCTTTCATTCCCTTCAGCCGAAGTTCTAAGTATCCTCTTGCAACAAGACTTAGAATATTGTTTTGCATCCCTTTTATGAATCCTTACTT
The DNA here is from genome assembly GCA_026826555.1 of Tolypeutes matacus. Taxonomy (NCBI): domain Eukaryota; kingdom Metazoa; phylum Chordata; class Mammalia; order Cingulata; family Chlamyphoridae; genus Tolypeutes; species Tolypeutes matacus. The sequence continues at coordinate 191,975 of JAKSZT010054292.1, read as the reverse complement.
CAAAATTCAAACCAACTGTCATTTTCCAACGGAAGCTTTTGATGAAACCCGAACTTTGTTGGATACCTCTTTCTGTTCTCTCAGCACCATGTAACCTCTACCTGGAAGGAATTCACACAATTTACAATTACATACTCCTTTGTGTGACCGTTTATTTTAGGTTCTCTCTCAATCAAATGTATGCTCCTTGAGGGTAGAAACCATGCCCTTTTTGCTCACCATTGTGTCTCTAGCTCCTAGTAAGGGTGCTATTATTAAAAAAAAAAGTTAAACCTATATTCATTATATAAACTTGTTTCATTCAATAAGATAGTCCTGTACAATGTGACTTAAGAACACACAAACACAACTTAGCATTAGATGGGAAAAGGAATTGTGTTTTGATATGTGCTTTCAATTTCTCAAGGTCTTACAATTAATTATTTGCATCAGCCTCAATCTAGACTTTTGAGATCATCTAGTTTAACATGGTCATTTTAACAGATGAGGAAAACAAGACTCCTCAAATTCATACAATTATATCTTAACTCTGGCTATGGGTGAATAAAAACTCATCATAGTCTTCAATAAAAATTATATTTTTAACCTCTTCCTTATGTATAGTCATGGATATTGTGCTATAAACCCTTCCAAGTATGAACTGAAATCTGTTGGAGTTAGGCATTTATTAGAGGGCAGGACTATTATATTAATCACTCTAATTTTGAATATGTTTCAAAATGCCCAAAATAAAAAGATTTTAAAAATATTTACTCTATAAGAATTACATCGTTTAGCAAAAAAATTTTAAAAATGATAAAAACTGTAAGTACTTGTATGAGTTTAGGGTTTGAAATATCGGTATATCTCTATTAAAAATATTATCAGAAACGCTGGCAAATCTGCACAAAGGAAAGATAAGAGGCATATTTTTTTAAATGAAGAAATAAAAACCTCTTTCATGAATAATGTGAAGATAGGTCAGTAAAATCTAAGGAAATCAATGAATTAGAGTATCAGAATTTCAACACAAACAACATTGTTTATATACTGAAGAAAGTTAGAAATACAGTGGAAAAATTTCTATTTACAGTGTATGAGCTCTTTCATACATGTATATTGAACTCAGCCATATGGTAAATAAAATAAAAATGAGAAAACGTCACTAAATAAATACATATTTTTGGTTAAGAAATTTAGTGAAAGTGATAATATTCTACTACTTAGTTATTTTTTCTTTTAGATAGCTTAATTCACTTAGACTGCTCTTTATTTAAAGTAATAATAATAATAATAATAGTATCCTTAGCTGTAAGTATGTGAAAGGCACTGAAGATAAAATGACAAAGGGATACTCTGTCAGAGTCCCTTCCCTCAGGTAGACCCCTCATTAGAGAGAAAAATAGAGATAGTTACAGGACAGTATAAAAACCATAACAGTGATACAAGGAAGGCACGAAAACTACAATGAGAAAGGATTGATTCCCATTTTAGGGGCGGGGGGCAGTGTCAGGTAAGGAAAAGATTGAGTGAATTTGGGGAAAGTTCTACCGAGAAGTTACTTTTGAACTTGTACTTGAAGGATGAGAAGGAATTAGATATTACACAAGGAAGAAAGGCTGCAGAAAATATTTTAGTGACATGGCATGTGTAAAGACAAAATATGTGGTCACAGTCAGTGAAGGCAAGGCAAGTTTGTGGGGGACAGGGAGACAAATAGCAGGAGAACAGTTAAAAGACAAACAAAGGTCCGGTTCACAAATAGCCTCATAAAATCCCTGAGGTTTGAATAAATCCTCCATTAGAGGGAAACATAAATATTTTATAAACAAGAATGATATAATTAAAGTAAAATTTTCAAAAGGCACCTCAATCAAGATTATTTGGAATGAATTGTAGTTGTGTTGGGGAGAGCAAAAGTTCTGACAGGGAGAACTTTGAATGTCTTTGGGGCTTTGAAGACTGCTATAATAGTGCCAGTTTTGAAACAACACAAATGACCAATACTAAGGACTAGCTAAGCAAATTACAGTGGCTTAACATGATAAAGTGCCATGTATTGAATAGAAAGAGACTGATACATAGGATAATTAATAGAAAACGTGGAATTCTAAATGAAAAAAAAAAAGTAAGTAACATTTGGAGATATATGTTTATAGCTGACTATTCCCTGAATTGTGTTATTGGTATGGTGTGGATTTCAGAGTAAAAGGAGTGGGATTATTTAGGGGAGAATAAAAGTCGATTTTAACTGAGATATGGAAAACAATTTAGTGATATATGTATTTGTGTGCATCTTTCTATGTATCTATGTATCTTTGTATCTATATACATATATACATACGTATCTATCTTTCTCTACCTGTCATCTGTCTCTCTCTCTCTCTCTCTCTCTCTCTCTCTGTCTGTCTATCTAATGTTATATCTGTGCTATTATTATAAATAACATGAGCATCCCAGATTTTTGTTAGAGTTACTTCAAGGGACACTATCATAACATATTGTCGAGAATCTTAGACTGAAATTAATTTTGGAAAATATGCATAGAGGTAGAGATCACACAGAGTTTATGAGCTCCAACTCGGTGGGCCACCGCGTGAGGGCTGCTGGGCTCTCCAAGCTCAGATCGCGGGCCTGGGTGCCCGCTGCCAGCATGGATATTTGCCACATGTCGCAAAAGAATCTCAGAATAAAGAAGAACTTCAAGAAATTCAGATATATGAGACAAACACGAAAATAAATTCAGGTAGATATCAGTGAAGAACTGGCGACTTTTTTTTATTTTTATGAGGACTCTGATAATGAATCTTTATGCGGCTTTTCAGAAACTGAGGTGCAAGACGTACTAGACCATTGTGGATTTTTACAGAAACCCAAACCAAGGGCAGGGGTCAATAAGGAACTGGCCAGTGTTTTTCGTGCCAACTCTGACGATGGATCGTTTTCCATTTACTCAGAGGATGAGATACAAGAAGGAATGAGGCTGCAGCCACACAGTGAAGCCTGCAGAACCCGCAGTCATTACAGACGCTATGGAACTCTCCGCGTGGCAATGATGTTCCAAAACGAAATACCAGGGGGGCAGCCAACAAAAAAGCAGTCCCCCTTCATTCCTCAGAGAGTTCAGTGACTGATGCCAGTTCTAATTGATATGATGAAAAGGGCATGACATTTTTGGAGAAAAGGGATTTAAATATAAAATAAGAACAAAACAATGCTTGCAAAACTCCTGTCAAAGTTTACCTGGCTTACTTCTTGGAATATGTTGCCTACCAGGCCCCAGTTCACAATTCAAGACACCGCAAGGGTGCACATTCCCAGGCGCTGCTACTAGGAGAAACCCTGAAGAGAGAGCTGGGCCTTTTACCAGGTAAGGTCATGGGTTCTTGGGTCCCTGGTGCTCTTCCCATTAGGAGGAGGAGGAAGAGGAAAATAAGTACATGTTGGTGAGAAAGAGGACGACCATGGATGGTTATATGATTGAAGATGACTTGCCAAGAAATCGTTGCCCAGGATCCATAAACCTTCCACATATAATTCGCTCAGTGGAAGAAACTACAGAGGACAAGTTGGAGAACATCTGCAGTACCTCTCGAGAGAAGATATATAGCTGTTCATTGGGATCTACCTGTCATCAGTATTGCCAGAAAACTATTGATAATAAAACAAACTGCCAAAACCCAGACTGTTAGGGCATTCGAGGCCAGTGTTGTGGTTCCTGCCTTCGAAAATGTTATGGTGAAGAAGTCAAGGATGCTGCTCTGGGCCAGAGTTGGCATTGTCCTCCTTATAGTGGAATCTGTAACTGCAGTTTCTGTAAGCAGCATGATGGACAGTGTGCAACTGGGATCCTTGTATATTTAGCCAGATACCACAGCTTTGGGAATATGCATGCGTTCTTGAAAAGTCTGAAACAAATTTGAAATGCAAGTGTAATATCAGGGAGATTCACTACTTGTCAGTTGATTGAAACCCCAGTTAAGAATTTTGATGATTGTTCTGTCTTATAGGGAATTCAAATAAAGTTAACCTCATTAAAAATACTTTCTGGGATGCAATGAAAATAGATTGCTAGTTATATTTTGCCCTCCTGCAGTTTCTCCTCTGTTTCTCCATCATCCTACCCTCCTATTTCCAATGGTTCTCTCCACTACTTATTTCCTGAATTCTTTTTGAATGACTATCCTTATGAGTCTTTGCTCTTGAAATTGAAACAGGCTATTGTTATTGGGTGCCTAAGGGTTGTCTCCTGAGAATCTCCTTTTTGCTCAAATTTGGTCTCTCTCTAAGCCAAGCTCAGCATATGAATGTATTACCTTCAAACCCAGCATGCGACATGACTCCTGGGATTGCTACTAAGCACCAACTGGCAACGCAACTGGAAAAAGACCTTGAATAAAAGGGGGAAAAGGTAAAGAAAAATGAGTTTTTATGTCTAAGAGACTTCAAAATGAGTCAGGAGGTCATCCCAGACGTAACGCTTATGCACATCTCAATAGGATCTCCTAGAATTCCAAAGTGGATATCACCTCAAATAGTGGAACTCTGATGGCTCTGGAGAAACCCAGGTCCTATCAGGGCAGATGGCTCCAGAATTTGGTGCCTTGCCAGTGGGCCCTACTTTGGAGTTTGTGCTCCTGAGAGTGACAGAGTTGGACTCAACTATGTCTTCCTGACACATGGCTCAACTGTCCCTTCTATTCAAACCTATACTTGGAGCTGGAGTTTGTAGGTATATGTCCAGTCTTAAGTCTTTGGGCTGTCGATGTTCAACCTGAGCTCGGAACCTCGGTGGAGCAGCAACTCCTACTCTACACCTCATTGAACTCACCCAGGACACCTGGCAGGGAGATGATGGACAATGGCCATCCCAGGGAATGGAGAGAGTCTGCAGCTGCAGGCAGGATAATCCCATCCATCTTCCTCATGGGTTATAAGTCCTCTTTCAAATGGAGATAGAGTGGACATCACCATCCCAGACTCCTCAGAATGGGGGGAAGAGCTATGAACTAAAGTGGACTTACTTTTATTCTACTATAGACATATTTTGAATCAAGCAATGAAAGAAATTACAACATTAATGTTGAGCCAGTGGCCACTGGAGGCTCCTGGGTCAGGGAGAGGGAAAAGCAGTTGTAATACAGGGGCTTTTTTGAGACTTGGGAATTGTCCTGAGTAAAATTGCAATGACAGATATAGCCCATTTTATATCAGTATATTACATGCAGAACTATGTGGGAGAGAGTGTGGTCTACAGTGTGAACTATGATTCATGCTTAATGGCAGAGCCCCAGGATGTGTTTATCAATTGCAATTAATGTGCCACACTAGTGAAAGATGTTTATGTGGGAGGTTGTGGGAGGTGTGGGAGGTAGGACATATGGGAATCCCTATATTTTTTGTGTAATATTTATGCAATCTAAGTATCTTTTTTAAAAATTTAAAAATTAAAAAAAATCATTGTAGGAAACACATCCTGGGAAATAAGGATGTCATTACTTCAGGGGTCAACTAACTTGAAGTTCTTGGTATAAAACTTGAGTATAATTGTACTTCTAAACAAGTTTATTTCAGTTCCTGTGGGAGGTATTTCAAGTTAACTCTTGGACTGTTGTATGAAGAAAATTGATACTTATACTAATCTACAGTGCTTTGCAGATTTTGCTTTTTTGAAGAAATTGTAAGCTGGGCACAAGGTTCATATACAAGTCTTCAGTGCTTTTTTATAACAATGAGAAATGCCTTTTTGGAGATAGGTGATTTTCACAAGTTTGTAACTTGTCAAACTGCGAGTTTACTTTGTGGGCAGTATTCATGTTACCCACTCATTCCCTTTTACTTTTTCATTAATCAATTCGTTTGGTAGAGGTGAACTCATAAGTGCTTGTGTATCCGTTTTACTTTGCATGTGTGGCTTGCTGCTGGGCCTGTTTGATGCCTCATTGGACCTTGACTCAATACATGTAAGTAGAGCTTTTGGTCTGTAGTGCTTTTATACAAAGGTTTTTATTTTAATAATAAAATGTTTTGCTCTAAGAAAAAGAGTTTATGGGTACTCTTTCTACAAGTAACACCTTGAATTAGTATTCTAACACATTCATCAGCTGTGATATAAGGCAAATTATTTAACTTCACTAACCCTCTGTTTCATCATCTGAAATGTGGGGCTTTTTTACCTACATCATAGTGTTCTTGGGAAGATTTATGCTAAAAGTATGTAGATATTTTAGCACTTTCTCCAAGGCATGAAAACACCCAATAATTGTTAGCCACTTCCGTGATTGTGGTCAGCATTATCATTATGTGCACAATCACAGTATCATTAATTTGCAGTTGGCAAAGTTATTTAGTGTCCCTTACAAATTTATTCCTCACAATAGTTGTGTGCTGTACGTAGTAATCTCATTTCTTAAATGAGATTCAGAGTTTATGACCTTCCCAAGAGTTCATGCATAGATAGTGGAAGAGCCTGGCATAAACCTAGGTCTGGCTCAAAATCTTCTTTTCTCACAACACTATCTTGTCTCCCAAAGGTATTTGTTGTTGTTAGAAAAAATCACCATCCTTGAGGAAACAGATAATTACCTCATTGCACTTCAAACTGCGTATTCATTAATTTTAATGAAAATTTGAAACTTTGTGATTCTTGCGATTGGGTTCAGTTAATATCTCCCCATGAAAAAGCTCAGAAAACAGTTATTTTAATAAGGCCCCTGGAAACTGATTAGCCAACAATTGACCCACTTTATAGCAATTACAATAGGGAATTCTATTTGCTATGAAAACTTTTGTAATAAGACCCAAAGAGACAGGTTCATCATTCACAGTTAAGCAAACTCTGGCCTCGATTTCTCTTCAACTAGTGATCAGCAATTATTTAATTAAAAACAAAATAGAGTGGTAGGTCCAGAAAAAAAAGGCATTTAAAAAAATTTTTTTCCCATAGTCTGAACTTTTGCAGCCTGACTAGAAATAGGTTAAATCTCTTTTTAGTAAGGCAATAGACAATGGAGAACTCCTAAATTTTGTGATGAAACAGGGCATATGAATCTGTACCAAATAATTAGGGAATGTAATCACTGATTAAAATCCTCCAAAGTCAGCAGCAAACCACTACTGTTATCACAGTTGAATATTTCTTTCACGTATTCAATGACTAGAAAGTTACGTATAAATGAGGCTAAATGATATTTAATCTTCCCTGAACTAAGATATCCAGAAGAGTTGACAAGCAAAAGCTTACTCATGTGGATATAGAATATAAATATTAAATGTGAGATATAAATACTAGCAGTACAAAATAGGATATGCCATGCCTGCACAGTTTGGATGGGCGTAATGGTCTTTGAGCTGAAATTATTGGGCCAAGTATTACCCACAAGGTTATAACTGCAAGACCTGAAATTGGAAGAACTTTCTATGGTTTTGTCATACCTTGTGTGTATACATTATGAACTAAACTATGATAAAAACTTATGCTTACGATATGAGCAAATTCTAGAAATAAAACAAGGCACAATTTCTGGCCACCATGTAAAGATTATGTTAAAAGATACCAAAAAGACATTACTCTAGGAAAAAATACTAAAATAAAGTTGCTTTAATTAGGAAATTAAATTTGCCGTTAAATATATCAGGGAAACAATTGCATATGTGTGCGTGTGTCCGTGTGTATCTGTATGTTTATATCAAAACTGATTGAATACAATGAGGTCATATGCCAAGGATTATTCACATATAGACATAGATGCTTTTGTAATTAAACATAACATGAAAGACAGAAATTAGGAATTAAGTACCTGAAATTTTGCTTAAAAAAAGCCTTAGACAAATTGACTTGGGAGTTAGAAATAAAAAGTAAACATAGCTAAATAAAAGTCTGTATAATAGCTAGCACAATATTATATGATGATAATGATAATAATAATAATAAATAATAGTAATAATATACATGTGGAAGGAAATGGCCCTGCATTCTGTCTCTAATCTATACAACATAGGTGACAATAGGTACTGCTTCTTCTTCTACTGAGGTTTGTTTTTCTTAAGTGTGAATGGATAACAACAAAAAAAACCCACTATAGATTAAAAATATTAAAATGTGCAATTAGTGTTTGAATAAATGTCAAATGATATAAAGCATGAAAAGCACTTAGTAAAGTGTCTGCAAATATGTATATTTATGTTATATATATATATATGTTGTGGTTTTATTTGCAACAACAAAAGAGTTGTTCAGTCTTGCAAGTATGTTTTTATTTTCAGCAATGCTCATTTATTATCAGAAAAAAGGGTAATTATTAGACAGGAAACAGACCTTAATACAGAGTTGAAAATAATATTCAAATTTATTGTCAAGGGAGTTTTCTATTTGATTGATATTTTTAAATGTAAGGATTAGTGTAATAAATAATTTAATTGTATTAGTTTAATTGGCTGCTCTAATTTATTAAATTAAGATGAAAGGGAAAAACACATTGTTCTCTCAATAAATTAAATATGCATATGATAAAAATCCACATCAAATGTTAAAACTCCAGGAAAGAAGTAATAAGAAAAGCATTAACATAATTAAAATTATCTGATATAACTCTGTAGTTACTATCACATTTAATGGAAAAAGGTTAGCAACTTCTCAATATCAGAGAGGATGAGGATTCCTGTTATCACCATTATTATTAATTTTGTAAATCTCTAGAGTAGGGATCTTTGTTAGGGTGAGGATAAATACAACAGGAGAAATGGAGGGTCAAAAGAGAGGAGCCAAATGCAGTAATGGTTAGAAAAATAAATAGTAGACTTAAATATTAACAAAGAGAAGGCAACTTTCCTGTTATTTCTGGATACTATGATGGTCTACTTAAAAAATAAAAAAAGCCAACCAAAAACTATTAAAATTAATAAAATTATATTAATATAACCTGTTAAAAATACATATGCAAAAAATTGTCAGCTTAGCCATGTATCACTGTCAGTCTCAAGAATACTATTGGCCAGAAGAACAACAACAACAAAAGCTGAGAATGGTACTAAATATTGGACAGATTTAAAGGCACTTGAGAAATTTACTGAGAGACATCTAAAAATTCATAAATGATGGAAAAGCATGGTATATTTTATATTGAATTATACACAATATGATAAAGACATTAATTCTACTCTCAAATTAATTTATAAATATGATGCAATTATAATCAAACTATATTTTTTGGAAAATGATATAGATCCTAAATTTAGAAAAATAAATGTTTATATAATTATATATTTATTATATTTTATAGATATTTTATATAATTGTATTAAAATAACTGTATATAGGGATATATATTAATATATAAATATATATTATATTTTATGGAAAAATAATGCGTGACCCTTACTATAATTGTTTGAAACAAAGAATATTAGGTGAGGAAATACATTGTCAGTTATTAGGGCATATTCATTTTATAATAATCTTAACAGTGGAAAAATAGTCTAGTACTGATACATAATAGAAATCAAAGAAACAAATCAAGGTTAGTAGGAATATTTCAAGAGATTTTATTATTGCCTTGTTAACTTCTACTTATCTTCATTTATCAACAGAATGACATTGAATTCCATTTTACACCAGGTGCACACCTCACAATTTTCTTTATTACATAATTGGTCACAGTTTGGGAAAATTGATGTATTCCACCATACATTAGTTTTTGCCTTTCTCACCAGAATGTATGTCATAAAAGCAGTCACCCTATCTCCATTTGCTCACTGTCGTGTTCCAAGATATAACATAGTGTTTTGAGTATAATAAGTGTGCATTATTTTGAATAAATGGAGAATGGGTAAATTATTCTTTAAATAAGGATCTGATAATCAGTTATATGTGAAAATTTTAGGTTACTTTGTGGAATCTTTGTATTCCATATAGTAAAATTAATTACAGATTGATTAAAGAGTTAACTTAAGAAAATAAATCATGATTTGTTCCACATGAACATTGACATAATGTTTAGGGTTGAGAAAATCTTTCTTAGCATAGTAGAGGAAGGAGGGAAGGAAGGAAGGGACCGAGGGAGGGAAAGAGGGAGGGAGGGACAAGGAAGAACAAAGGAGTGAGAGAAATATATACATTTCTATATGTTTAAAAGCATCATCAATAAATTATAATGCATAGATAAAATGGGAAGGTTTACTATAAATAACAGCATATTTATGTCCTTTAAAACAAAGTAGCCTTAATAATCCGTTAAAAAAACATGCAAAAAACTGAAACACACAAATGAAAAGATATCAAAGGTCATGAACAATTAGAAATAAAAGAAATATGAACAAATTGCAAACATAAAAATATCAATTACACTAATAACCAATGAAAATACATAAAATAAGAGGCATCGTGTTTTTAAATAATCATTGGGAAAAATGAAAAAAGTATATATAATATAATAAATGTCTATAGTATATAAAATACATAACATATAATTATAAATACATATATATATAATTATTTGTGCTAGTACAGAAAATAATAGGCATTCCAGCAACAGTGCCAGTAGTCAAATTGCCAAAATTTTTATGAGATATTTATTTACTGTTCATCTATTATTTATTGAGTCCCTAATTTGTCTTAGGCACTACAGATAAAGTGGAAAATAAACAAAAAGAGAGATCAAAACCCCTTCCCACACAGTAAATCACAGAAAGACAACAAACAAGCTAATTCAGCAAAAAATATTATATAGTGATAAATGATATGAGAAAACAAGTAAATCAGCAAAGAATGATAGTAATATCAGCAAGAATTGCTTATAAAACACTGTCATTATTCTAGATCTTTATACACTTTTCCTCAAAGTGGCACTGAAGGCAGTTACTATTACTACACCTATTTTAAAGATAATGAAAACAAAACACAGAAATATATGATCCCATCAAGTTCTCATACCATGGAACTGACAGTCTGGCTCCAGCATTCTCATACTCCACCACCATCAGGGGCTGAAGAATGCACCATAGAGATATCTGAGGAAAGACAATTCCAAGTAGAGGAATCAAGTACAAATGCCTTAGGCTGTCATAACCTTGGCTTGTATGAATCCAGTGTAGTTAGAAGGATCAAGGAGGATGGTGGGGTAAGGTGCATGAGGTCAGAAAACTAACAGGGACCAGTTCATGTTGGGCCTTATGGTTCATTGTAAGGACTTTGGATTTGATTTGGGATGGAATGAGCATCTTATCAGGATTCTGCTTTGAGGAGTAAGATCTCCTAAATTACTTTGTAAAAGGATTATTATGGATACCATGTTTAAAATTGACTATAGGGGGAAAGGATAGAAACAGGGAAGCAATTAGAAGGAAATTTTCATTAGAAAGGATGGTGAAGACCCCTATAGAGTAACAGTAAAAAGTAGTTGGTCTTTTTCCAGTTGTGTTGCCAGTTGGCACTTGGTATTAATCCCTCATTGCCAGGGAGGCTCATCCCCGGGAGTCATGTCCCACGTTGGGGGGAAGGTAATGCAATCATGCTCCAGGATGTGTAAGTTCATTGAGGGTGGTGGGCCACACTTGTGGGAGATGTTTGTGTGGGATGTGGTGGGAGGGGTGGGAGGTGGGCAACATGGGAATCCCAGTGGGTTCCGTGTTTGTATGTATTGTGAAAATTTTGATTTTTACCCACAATAAAAATAAATTAAAAAAAAAAAAAAAGTAGTTGGATGCTGGATAGTCTAAAATACTGAATCATTCTAAACAAAATATAAGGGAATTTATCATAGCATTCTTACTTTACTAATTAGAAAAACAAATCATATATTAAAAGGCATGTTTTGCCCTGAGTGAGACCAATGAACTGGAGAGGAGGTGTTGCAACTCCGTTGAGATTCATGGGGGTGATGATGGACAACTACCATACCAAGGAACCAAGAGAGTCTACAACTGCAAGCAAGACAGTCCCATCCATCAGCCATATGGGATCACAGTCCTCTCTCAAGTAGAGGTGGAGTGGACATCACTATCACAGAATCCTCAGAATTGGGGAATGAATTAAGGACTAAAGCAGACTTACTGGTATTCTACTATAGACTTATTGTGATTTCTAACAATGAAAGAAATTATATCGTTGATGTGGCAGCAGTAGCCACTGAAGGTTCTGAGGGCAGGGAGAGGGAAAAACAGGTGTAACACAGGGGCATTTTCGGGATTTGGGAATTGCCCTGAATGACATTGCAGTGACAGATCCAGGCCATTATAATTCTTGCCATGACTTACAGAATTGGGTGGGAGATAGTATAAAATACAATGTAAACGTTAATCCACACTTAGTGGCAATGCTCCAAAATGTGCTCATCAATTGCAATAAATGTACATCACTAATGGAAAAAATAAATTAATAAAATTAAAAGGCAGGTTTGTGAAGAATCTTAAATAGTATGTAAAACACTAATATGCTGCTGGTGAAAAAATGGTATTCATATCGAGTAAATTGTCATATACTCTTTGTGTCCAATTTAATAAAATATGTAAAAATATGTGGAAGAAGACAAGGTAACTGCACTGAAACTTAAACAGCAGTAATCTCTAATGGCTGATATATACAAAATTTTTCATTTTTACTGCATATGAAATTTTATAAAGCAGCTCACATACAATTTATTTATATTGTGAAAAAGCATATTTTTGAAAGAAAGGTGTATATAAAAATGCTCTATGACTATCAAGGTTTTATAAAACTCCAAGGTTTTTATTAAATACAAAAGCTTGTTGATTTTATTGAATTATATTAATCAGTAGAACAATATTTTAATTTTTATTTCAGTTATAAATTAATAAGGAAGGGTTAACTTATTCCATTTATAATGTCAGGGTGATTTGTTAGCAATTTGGACAAATATCCAAATAGATCCTTTCCTCAGACCATTTGACAAATTAATGCCATATCATTTTATTTTTTTTTTATTTTTTATTTTTTTCTTATATACGGTTTTATTGTGGAAGGAAAAGAAAATCAATGCATTTTACAAATCTGAGAGCAGCAACAAGTTGTAGATTTTCTTTCCAGACATTCCTATGCCAAGTTCCCCACAGTAAATAACCTGGATACAGCCAGGAGGTAATATTTGAGGTAAGTAGAAACAGGAATCAGATGCTCTTGCTTTAGAAAGGTCTGAGAAAACAGGCAGATTGCAATGGCACTTAAAGGCCCAGAATGAATTTCTACAGAGCAGTCGTTCCTCTGGAGAGTGAATAATGAAAACATGCTGCCAAGTTTCAAGGCCTTCAGGCAAAAGGAACTGCAGGGCAGAGCTGTGGACAGAGGCGGAGGGCGGTGGGAACCAGAGGCACCAGGTTTGGAACCCCGACCCAGGCCACACCCGGCTTTGCAGCACTCACAAAGCCACCCGAACCGAATCCAACCCCACGGGGGAGCTCAGCTGGGCCATTAAAACCCTTTGAACATGTGGAGTGTGGAAGCTAATTTCTGAATGGAGGGGATAGGAGGATGGAAATGTGAGCTCTGCGGGCTGCTTAGCTGGCTCTGTTTCCTGACTTCCCATCTCACATGGCTGGAAAAAGAGTAGCTACAACCTTCAGCAGCAACTAAAGAGGTAAGTAATGGGGTCAGAGCAGCAGTGGTGGTGGGGATTTCTGGCATTCTGTCGAGAGCTACCCTTCCAGAGAGAAATGCTGCAAACATCTACTGTATTTTAAAGTGAGCTATAAAAATGCCTTTGATTCCCTAGAGTTTGAGAAATGCTGGCATGTAGTGGGGTATGGGAGTGGGGCTGGTGGTCCAATCTGAGGTTCCCCAGACAACCGTTTGGAATTTGCCCTCAGTGCTGGGCAGCAGCCCATTCTTGGTTGAGGGACTATGTGGTGGGAATAGTTGGGGGGAGGGGGGAGGAGGCAGAGACTTGGGACTGGGCACCCTGGCTTGTTCACAGGGAAGGAGGTTGTGACTGGCAGGATGTCTATCCTCCAGCTTGGCCCCCTGAGGGAAGTCTGATCAATGTCTGGTGGAGATCTGGGACCTGTGGATACAGAACTAAGGCTATCAGATGCCATGCACTCACCTCGTGTGGCCACCAATTACGGCTCTGCTTGGCCGGGGGAGGTGTGGGGACACAGTGAGAGGAGTAAGGAAAGGTACACATATGCACATCTGCAGGAAGCAGAGACAGAGAAAGCCCTCCAGGGGAAAGTAGGCTGAGCCAACCCATTCCCTTATCTAGGGAGCATTTTGGATACAATTATTTTTTAAAAATTGTCAAGTGATTATTGAGCACCAGATTATTTTACAGTCTCGTTTCACCAGTGATTTCCCTTCTTGCATTCCAGAATTACCAAAATACCCTTTCTTAACAGCAAAGGAAAAAAAAATCTATATATATATATAGACATAGATAGATATATTTATATCTATATATATCTCCTGTATGTTTTGTTTTTGTTTTTCTCCCCCCAAGCCAGGTGGCTTTCAGCCTGGCAGCGCCCCCTGGTCGCTTTCCCCACCGGGTGGCCGCTTACAGGTCAGCATGAGCAGCAGGAGCAGGGGCAAGTGCCAGAGGCTGCAGAAGAACAGTTTCCGCGAGCTCTTCCGGTCGGCGTCCCTGTAGAACCTGAAGCGGAGGTAGGAAATATACAAGTTGATGGGTAGGGAGATGAGGGGGAAGGTCCACGTGGTGACGCCCAGTGCCGGGGCGGCGGTGGAGAGCCAGGCACAGCGCGGGGTGCGTGACAGACATCATGCGGTAGCCTCCACGAGAGTAGTCTTCTCGCAGCCCCCAGCTCAGGGCGTTGAAATGAGGGAACTGCCAGGAGAAGAGGATTCCTCCCAAAAGGAATGCTCCTGCATCCAGGCTGCCGGTAGCTGCTGTCCAGCCCATGGCGGGCGGGATGGCTCCCACGACGGCCCCGACCCACGTGTTGGCGATGCTGATCCTCTTCAGGGGTGTGTAACAGCACGTGTACAGGAAGATGTTGAAGGCCCCCAGTGCCCCCGTGAGTGGATTTACCCCCCAGGTCAGCAGGGCGACTCCTGGCACGGCACAGCAAGCGACAAAGGACATGGCAAGCAGTGGGCTGATCTGTCCGCGAAGCAGAGGTCTGTTCTTTGTCCTATTCATGTTTGAATCAAATGGTACCTCGAAAAACTGGTTGTTGGAGTTGGCAGCACAGGAGGCAAGGTCTGTTCCGACAAAAGTAAGCAGGAAATAGGTCAAGTCAAAAGGTCCTGGAGCCAATGCAAATCCAGCCGAAGTGGTGCTCACGACTAGAGCTGTGAGCTTGATTTTGGATAGCCGAGCCAAAATTCCTGGCAAATTGTCCATCTGCAGCTTCATCTCTTTCCACTGCTTTTCATCTTTTGCTTCTTTTCCCACTTCTATGGGGTGTTCAATTATTGAGGCAGATTCTAGTTCTAGCAATTCCTTTTCATTTGGCTTTCTGGACAAAGAAAGCCCAGGGGATGAAAGAGGTCTCATCTCATATACTTCTGCTTTGGCTTGACCCGAAGAGGCTTTTTCAAAGAAAGGAGATACCACAGGTTCTGGCTTAGGTTTAACTTGCTGGTTGAGGCTTCTGTTCAGTTGTGTAACATACATGCGCCTGAGGAAGTTAAACTGCTGAAATGTTATCCACTGCTTACTGACGTTCCTGAAAAGATGCATAAACTTGTGTGGGGATTCCCGCACCACTCTTCTTTCTAGATACCAGATGTATCCTCCTACCCCACCTGTCAGGAGGCATGAGGAGACAGTGTAGGGGAATGCAGCCATGACGCACGAGTCTGGCTGCTCCCCGGGATCCCCGTGTCCTCTCTCCTCACCGGCTGCTGGGCGCCGCCATCTTCCTTCCCCGCCCCCAGCGAGAGGGCTGCCATATCATTTTAAAACATTAACTGTTAAATAAGGTAAACTGCAAACTCTATTTGGATGCAGATTAAGAGACGTTCTTATTATTTTCATTTCCACACTTAGTAAAGAAAATATAAATATGTTTGTCTGCTTAAAAACTTAAAATTTCTATCTAAATAGCACACTCTGTTAGGAGAGGACAAAACAAGTCTTTAATTCAAACTTTCTCACTAACAAGTACACTGGGAATGGAAGAGACAAATATAAACAAATTATAACAATACATTAGAAGTGATTGTGACATTGAAATTGTTTACTATCTGTTTTTGTTTTGCTTTGCTTTGTTTATATATATATATTAATCTGGGAAAATGTGGGAGGTGTGGGGATCAAGGCATATGGGAATACCCTATATTTTTGATGTAACATTTATGTAATCTAAGTATCTTTTTTTAAAAAAGAGTATTTGAAGTTGCAATTTTATAATATTAGAAAATCTCAGTTGATTGCTTAATCTTTTTTTTTCTTAAAGAAAATTTTCTTTATTTGTAAAGAAGCTATAGATTACCTAAATGTTACATAAAAAATACAGGGGATTCCCTTTTACCCCACCCCACACATACATCTTCCCCCACTACCAATAGCTTTCATTAGTGTGGGTACATTAGTTACAATTGGTGAACACATATTGACACATTGCTACTAAGCATAGTCTCTAGTTGACATTAAATGGTTTACACTTTGCACTGCACAATTTTATAGGTTTTGAAAAATATATATAATGTCTTGTATCTTTCATAGCAATGTCATGCAGAACAAATCCAATGTCCCAAAAAAGCCCCATGTTACTCCTATTCTTCCCTCTCCCTCCCCTCAGAACCACTGGTGACCACTTTCTTTATATCAATATTACAAGTTTTTTCCATTACTAGAATAACAAGAAGTCTATTTTAGTCCATAGTTGCATTCATATCTTATGTTTGTTCATTCCTGAATCATGAGGATTTTGGAATAGTGATGCCCATTCTACTCTGATTGAGAGGGAGCCTAGAGCCCATGGGCAGATGGTTGGAAATGTCTTCTTTGCAGTTGTAGATTCTCTCCTTTTGTTAGTTTTCCTGAGTGAATCCAATGAACTGCAGTAAAGCTATTGGCTGCTAATCTACTGAGATTCAAGGCTCAACCAGCATATGAATGAAGACTTAAGTCTCTGAGTCATATATTTAATGAGTAAAGTGTTAATTATGGGTCCAAAGAAAAGGTCCAGAAGAACCCTGTGTAGGTCATTTATAAATGAGTCAAACTCTGATACACTGGGGAGTTAGGTCATCATATATTCCAAGGTGAGGTCCACCACAGTGTGCCAGTTTCCTGGAGTTGTCTGCCCTGTCTATAGTGTCTAGATTCTTGAGACACTATTAATGGTGGCATGAGATCTGCCTGAGATGTGCATAAGCATAACCTCTGGAATGACCTCCTGAATCCCTTTGACTCTCTTAGTCATAAAAACTTATTTTTATTTAGTATTTCCCCCTTTTGGTCTAGGTCTTTTTCCAAATGCATTGCTAGTTGGCAGTTGGTAATAATATCTCAATGCCAGGGAGGTTCATCCCAGGGAGTCATGTCACACACAGTGGGGAATGTAGTGAGTTTATACACTGAGTTTGGCTTAGAGAGATGCCACATATGAGCAACAAGGAGGCTTTCAGGAGGTAACTTTTAGGCAATATATATTACTAGGCTAAATTTTAATTTCACAAGAATAAGGTTCATAAGTACAAGCATCAATATCAAATGCCTGGCATATTGGTCTGTCCTCCTTTGTTAGGCACTGCCCATGTACTCTAAGGATTTTTTCTGCTCTATTATATAATGTAGCAGGACTTCCTAGGAATTGATTAATCTTAGATTAAGTGAAATCTGGAGCTAAGGCTTCCATTGTAGTCTTCCCTATGTACCGGGTAACAGAAACCTTATCAATAGAGAAAGGAAAATAAAGAAACTCAGGCAAGAGAAGCCCATGTAGACTCAAGAGAGAGAAAGAGCATGATTATCTTTATTCCTATAGTTTCCCAGGCCCAAGTACTTGTTACTTGTGAGATGTCGTTATAGTCTCTTTTATTGAGTTTCATAACCTAGCACTCTAATTTTATTTTAAAAAAATCTCTTTTCCAATTATATTTATTTTTACTAAGAAGCTTGGAATGGTGCCTATGGCTTTAAGGTGAAAAAACTATTTTATAAGAAAAGTAGAAGGATGAATATATTTTTATCTAATCAAGTTGTTGAATGATATGACTGTTCCACAATGAGAAATGTAATGTAACAGGTGTTAGAATGGTTCTAGTGACCCAGGAAATGCAGACATGTTGATAGTAGACAAAATGAAGACATGTTGATAGTGTGTTTCAGGGTTACATTTAAGCACTTTCATCCAATGATCTGATTCTATGTTTTTATTCTTTCTGTTATTTTTCCTCTCATCTCATTAAAATGCCCAAGAATCAGACACAGGCATAGTAATAAGAACATGTATGTATTTCAATATATGACATCATAGCAGAATAGAAAGAAGCTAGCATTTGGAGTCTGATGGTCTTGCGTTCACATTTCATTTCTACCATATGCTGGCAAAGTGGTTTGGGGTTGTATCTCTGAGTTCCATCACACAACCTTCTCAAAAACCACCTCCTAGTAGTGGACAAAAGATTCATAGTAGCTTTGACATTTTTAATTCTAGGTAAGTGGTGATCACAAAGCTCAGGAATAAAAGCTGATTCCATCCTTCAGTTTCAGTTTATTGAATAATGTAGGAAGCATATCAGACATTGCTGTAAGATTTACATGGGTTTCTTCCTGAATCTGCCACTTACCAGCAGAATTATGTTAAAAAGATTTATGTATATGACAAGAAACTCTAACAGCATTGTTGTAAGGGTCTTTCATAAAATGTGAAAGCCCCAAGTGGCAATTATCAAAGAAGAAACTTTTTTTCCCATAACTATTGTAAAAGAAATGTCAAGAAAAAAATCAGTATCATGAAATAACACAGATTTCAAATATCACCTTTGACGAATCTGTAAGTTTATCCACTCTCTACTTGGATGGACTGGGTTAGAGATAATCAGAATTGAACTTGAACACAAACTTTAGGAGATCTCAAACAAAAAGTAAAGCACAGGCACTTATAATCAGTAAAGTAATGATGTAAGACTCTGCAAAATAAGGCAAACCTGACCATCTTTACTTTAATTCAGCATTACTTCATATATTTGTTACCTGATTACACTTTCATAGAAATGAAGGTCATGGCATTAAGTAAGGGAAATAAAATTGACAAGAAAGAAAGAGCCCTCAGCATAATTTACTCCACAAAACATATGTGATTATCAATAGAGTGGATGAAGTAGAGTTACTCTAAATATTACATATATACTTGGGTAGGGAGGAAAAATGGATGCATGAATAATAAAAACGATGCCCAGAATTTCCTGTGAGCCAATTATGTGCCAGGCAGTATTTTATTTACATTTATTCCTTATAAAAAACTTCTAAGAGGATAATAATCTCATCTCCATTTTACAGATAACAAAACTTAGGCAACAGCAAACTTAACTAAAAAGCCCTTGGATAAATAGTTAAGAAGTGGTAAAACAAAGGTCCAACCCAGGCATTCTGACCTAGATCCCTTATTCTAAACTATCCCAATAAAAACCAGGGGATGGTGGCTACACAGGACAAGGCTGGTCCACAAAGTCCAGCTCAGAACTAAATTTTAAATAGAGCTCAGACCTGCATTTAAACATAACTATATTATGTTAGCATAAATAAGTTATTTTTCCTGCTCCACACCAATATCCTTGCATTGCTGGCATAAATGTGATAATTAAATATAAGTATAATCAGTTAGACACAGAAAACATGATGGACAAAGTCAAAGGGTGGGAAAATCAGATAATTACAACACAAACATTGTTTGCTAACAAACACTGCATACTGAGGTCATGTGTTATGATTGTATTAAGGCACCTGTTTTATTAAAATTATTAAAACAATGTCAGGTGTAATAAAATCATTGTGTATGTAGAATAAAACTTGCTGAATCATTAGAGACCATTCTTTGTGTTAGACTGAACCTATTAGTGTAAGCAAGAGTTGCCTATGGAAAGTCCTTTGTGAAAAATGACTTTTGTACCTTGTCATTAATAATATTTACCAATATACCACAATAATACATATGGCAGTTTCACTGCACGAAGTTTGTCTTGATGATTGCTTTTTTGACTGCCTCTTTAACATCCTTGTTCCTTACACTGTAGTTCATGGAATTCAGCATGGGAACCACCGTGGTATAAAACACAGCAACCACCTTCCCCTGATCCACAGACTCCTCAGCCGGCTGCCTAAGATACATGAACATTCCCGGTAGTCATGTCCCACGTTGTGGGGAAGGTAATGCAATCATATGCTGAGTTTGGCTTAGAGAGAGGCCACATTTGAGCAACAAGGAGGCTCTCAGGTGGCAACCCTTAGGCACCCCACAACTGCAGGCTAAGTCTCATTTACAAGAGCAAAGACTCACAAGGGTAGTCATCAATAAAAAAAAAAAAAACAAAAAAAAAACATCAATGGGTCATCCTATTTTGACAGGCACTGTCCCTACACTCAGAGGACTATATATAAATAACATTTTTGTAAGCAAATACACATATATGCATATATATTTATATATCATTTTGCAAATGTTTGTATGTATTGTGAGAATTTTGATTTTTACCAATAAAAAAAAAAAAAAGAAAAGTATACGAATAAATTCAAGTGAAATCTTAAAAATAAAAAAAAAAAAAAAGATACATGAATATGAGCGTCCCGTAAAATATGGTAACAGCTGTCAAGTGGGATCCACAGGTGGAGAATGCCACCTTCCTCCCATCGGCAGAGCGCATACGTAGCACAGCTACTACAATGAGGGTGTAGGAGATTAGGACCATTGAAAGGGAATATGTGAAGTTAATGCCAGCAATGACAATCATCATGTATTCTTTGATGTGGACTCCCCCACAGGCAATCTTGATGAGAGGAGGATCTGCACAATAGAAGTGGTTGATTTCAAAATTCCCACAGAAGTACAAGCCATACATCCACAATGTGCATATTAGACTAACAGAGAATCCATAGACATAAGGCACTGAGATGAGTCGAACACAGATAGTCCTAGACATTTTGCTGCCATAAAGCAAAGAGTTGCAGATAGCCATCAAAGGCCATCACTGCCAAGATACAGACTTCCACGAGGACAAGGGCAATGAAAAAGTAACATTGCACCAAACACTCCACATAGGAAATGGTTTTTGTCTTTGATAATAAGTTTTCCAGGATTTTGGGGGTCACATTGGATGAGAACCACACATCTAAAAAAGACAAATAACTCAAGAAAAAGTACATGGGACTCTGAAGCTGGGGACTGATGCCGATCAAAATGATCATCCCAATGTTCCCTAACAAAGTGACCACGTAAACTACTAGGAAGACCACAAAAAAGAAGAACCTGTAGCTCCTGGTGACTGGTCAACCCCAGTAGAATAAATTCTGCTACATCTATGAAATTTGGCATTGCCTGGCATAGACCCAGTCTTTATTGCCTATGGAGAAAGACAAAACATAAAGAGATTTTTTTTTTCATTGCTGAAATATTTGAGTCACATTTATCCTTATTCTAATTCAAATCATTTAGAAAACAATGTAGATTTTGCATAATGTTCAAGAGAGAAATAATATAGGCATAATTGTTACCTTAGATAGGTCTTACAGACAATTACCATTTACCTTTTTCCAGTTTCTTTTCTGTAAAATAGATTACACTCATTACTAAAATATATAGGACCAGAATTAGGAATTTATATCTTAGCTAGATTATTACAATAGGCATATCTTAAAATCAGAAAACACAGACATGAGAAAAGTCAGACTGAGATTTGCAAGAGAATGTCTAAACCAATTCCAATATATTATTTGATAGAAAAGAAACTTGAGACCCAGAAATGTTAAAATATAAACCCAAGGTCAGCTAGCCAATTAGCAAAACACAGGGAAGGAAACAAGGGGAACTTTTGACTTTCCATCAAATACTGTTTCCGTATATCATATAGTGCCTCTCAATGTCAACAAAATTGCAAATACATGTGATGTTACACATTTTTACATGCTTTGGAAGGTAAGCTCTTCCTGTATAATTTTATGGGACAATGGACTTATATGTTGGCCTTACAATCTAGTTACTGACATAATTATCCTATCTTATGCCAAATTATTTTATCATATGCTTTCAAAATATGAGATTCTGCCTCCTATATTATTTTGCTTTGCTACACATTATTCTGATTTGATTGCTACCACCTGCAGTTGTAAGGTAAGAGGGAATTAACAGAATAAACTCTTTCTCTCTTTTTTTAGTTATCTCAGAAAAATAAACTACAAGTGTATCAAATCACTGAGCATCACTACCAAAATGTAACAGTAGATAAACATCCTGAGGAAACAGGTCAGTGATGTGTTTTATTAATTACAGTGGCTCCTTTCAGACTCCACTAGTTTTAAGAAACAATACCACCCCTAATCATTCAAACCCCAACTTAATGTCAGTACAAAGAAAATATTCCCAAACGTTATTTTCCCCAGTTGGCTTCATGCAAGAAGCAAAAATGTGTCTTAAGTGCTTAAGGAAGTATCTGTAAGATTAGGACCATCCTGGGAATTTCAGCTCTTCCTAAAAATAGTGTTTGAGTGCTTAACACTCAGTGATACATAAATGGCCTTTTGTTTATAATTGGTTTCATTCACCTATTTTACAAACATCACGGACAACTAACATATGTCAGATATATTTGTTAGATTATTCCAAACTAATCTAAATTCTGGAAATGTGAGGGTGAACACAATTCCAGCTATCATCATAATTCATTCTTGTTGAAGAGAAATAAACTAGTAAACAAAATATTTTTGAAAGTAGGAACAAATGTGACAAAAGTTTAGCATGTTAATAAGATAGGGTACAAGGGAGAGAAGATGCAGAAAGAAAATTTCCCCAAAGAGGTAGCTCTTGAGCTGGTATGAAGCAGCCAGCTCTGTAGAAATATGGGGGAAAAAAGGAGGACAAGTTCAAAAGAGGAAATGTTAGCTTGGCATGTTCAAAAAGAGCATTGCTAGAAAGATTCCTTTGTGCATTAAAAAGTTTATGAACTTTATAATCATATCATGGATCCTTCACTTAGTAGTAGGGTACACTTGGGAAGTTTATCTATATGAACTACTTTCTTTATCTTAAAATGTTTAATATTAGAAATAAACATACTAAGTTTAAAATGAATTGGGTATATAACATAAAAAACACTGAAGTTTTAGTTCTGATCTAAGTTTCTCCTTATTACACATTTCCATAAATGTAGCTTATTTGTTTTGGTTCAAGTGTGGAAAAAGTCAGATGAGAACTGTAGACTTTGGAAATTAGAGCGAAGTTCATGGACTTTCCTATGTTAAAACTCAAGACCTTAGTTGATTTTCTAATTGACAGAGGCTTGAATTGGGTTAATGGCACTACTATATAGTTTTAAGTATAAAATATTATATAAAATATAATGCATCTTAGAAATACAAGCTAATAGTATCTTTCATAAAAGGAGATCATTATTCCAGCCCATTCTATAATTTTGTTTCATTTTCTGTGTAGTCTGTGAATTTCTCTTCCTTTACAAATAATCATTAGATCTCTGGTAGTAGAGTTTGTCTCATTCACATTGGAACCCCTTATGCTACCTAGCAGAGTCATTATATACCTATAAAAAACAGATATTCAGGAAAAATCATGAATGCAATTTTTCAAAGCTCCCTGATATTTAGATCAGCAAGATATTATACATCAAAAATTTCAATACTTTAAAACTAAGAAATATTGTTTCTAGTAGCAGAAACAGCAGCTTTATAATATTTAGAATAGCTAGCTTAACTGCATTCTAAGCCCTTTGCAAGCAAAGGTGCTATGAAACAGGTTCTATTAACATCTCCATTTGACAAATGAGGAAACTGAAGCACTGAGAGATCCAGAGCCTCACTGAATCAGGCAGATTGATAGGATTGAGATGTAAGCCAATAAGCTGGCTCTTGTGTTATAAACTTAACCAACTCATATGGCAGGCTTTTCAATAAATCTATTCTATTATTCTAGTTATTTTGATTTAAAATTCAGTTTGATTTCCATTCCAGATAGAAGAAAGTTCTCCTTTTGATAGTTTGTCCCTAATGGACTAGCTGAGTTTTGTATGATTCTCCCGAATGCAGGCTGGGTGACAGATGTAGTAGAACATTTCTTCCCCATTTCCTCCAAAGTTAGGTGATTCCAACAACCTAATACCAGATGACTAAGTAGATTTTATTACATATTACACATTATATTATCTATCTAGACATTCAGGAGGATGGAATATAAAATTTAAAAATATAAATTAATTCATATTAACAATTTGGGAATTCCTCTTGGAGAACAAGGGTGAAGAATAATCACTGATCTAAACATTCATATTGACTCAAATTCCCCAATCATTTCATACAGATTTTAAAGCAACAATGTGAAAATCAGTGGTCTTTAGGTGTAAAGAACAGTGAAAGGAGAAAAAATAAGAAATGAAGAATTTTGTAAATGCCCATTATAATGAGCTCATTCTTATGTAGTTTTGAATACACTATGGGTAAATACATGAAAATGTACCAAAAATATAACTTCACACAGTAAAATGTTGCATTAACAAATAAACATAAGGATAAAGTCTTCATCTTCTTTTCAAATAGGGATTAAAATAAAACGCTTGTCCTGCCTTAACCTGAATTGCAATGTTTAGAATTTGCAGGCTTATCTTCCACAGAAGAGAACAGCAAATGAGTAATTTCTCAATATTTAAATTAGAGTCTTGGAAACTGGGAACATCTCCCTAAGGGCCCATCCATATAATTATGAAAGGAATAATAATTAAAATTCTAGAAAATCTCAGGTGTAGGATAAGGGAAGAGACATTAACTGGAATAGTAATTCTTATAATAAAATCAAAAGATCAAAATTCTTGGCATCATGCTATCATCTGTCTATCACTTTCAAATGGATTTTGTCCTCTTATTGTCACACTTAGAAACCACGCATCACAAGAAAATATTCTTGGCTAGTATCATGAAAATTTTTGATGAATCACTTTCTTTCCTGTGTTGCTATGTCTCTACTAAGCACCGTCTTTCAGGATAAATGATCTCAGCAATTTATGCCCTATGCATTGTGAAGTATTTTTGACAGATGACACATGTCTCAAAAGCATAGATCACCTCACAACATTTGGGGAGAACGAATTTGAGTAGAGGTCACTGAGGAAGAAATAGATTGTTTTG
Organism: Tolypeutes matacus; assembly: GCA_026826555.1. Classification (NCBI taxonomy): domain Eukaryota; kingdom Metazoa; phylum Chordata; class Mammalia; order Cingulata; family Chlamyphoridae; genus Tolypeutes; species Tolypeutes matacus. The sequence continues at coordinate 166,734 of JAKSZT010054292.1, read as the reverse complement.
TAAAGAATTTATCCCTCTACATTCATACTTTTCTGGGATGTAGTAGATTATGGCCTTTGACATGAAACAGCTCTGAAATCTAACTTTGGCTCTACACATTAACATTGTGACCATGAGCAAATAACCTAATTCAGAGCTTCAATTCACTCACTTGTAGAATGGAAAAAATCTGCCCTGAGATGTGGTTATGAGATAATTAAGGGATAACTCTCAGCGAAGTTTCAGTGACATATGAAGCACTATAAAAAGGACTCATTTGTGCAGTTACAACTCCAAGCAGCTTACAAGTATTAATTCACCACCTCTATGTGGTTGTGGCTAATATTATCCTTGTTTTGAAGAATGAAATATGAATTTTATAAAATAAATATGAGCTTACATTTTTTTAACCAAGTTTACAAAGTGAACAAGTGAAAGAACAAGATTGGCAAACTAGGTTGTTCATTAACTCTAAACTGTGTACTACCTTTATTTCATCTGGGAAACGATGGGCAGAACTGTATTCATGTAAAGCTTCTTTTGTATCACTCAGTGTCCAAGTACTCTGAATCCCTGAGTTCCTGCCCATCAATTATGAGAAAATCTATCAGGTGAACTCATTGCATCAAAGTATTATGACTTAACACTTACTCTCTCAAGAAAATCTAAATTTGAAAGGAAGAAAATATGTGTGTGTGTATGCATGAGTGTGTGTGTGTTTGAGAGAGAAAGATAGAGTCAGAGAGTGAGAGACAAGACAGAGAGGCTGACGGAGAGAAAAAAGGGGCTCCATAGTTACAGCTTAGGGATGCCTAAATATAATTAAGCTGGTAGATGCAAAAATAATTATAACAATGCCATAAATTTAAAAATATTTTTCAGAAGTATTCTTAATTTTCAGCAGATGGCAAAATCACTTTAAGTTCTGCCAAAAGAATCTAGACCCAAGGAAATTTTAAATCAGAGAGCTCTTGGAGATTAGAGACTACAACCAACAAAATTGGATGTGATGCAAGTGACTTGTCCAAGATCACCTACAAATTAATTTGAAATTTGTAAACTCAAAACAGTAACACGATTTAACCACAAACCCTGACATCATTATTCCTCAAATAACACTGACTCTCCAAAAATGTTAGTAGGAAGTATTTCATCTTTGAAAAATGAGGAAATGAAGATGATCCAAATCTACCAGCTAACAAGCTACAAAATTTTAAAATGCTTTAAAACTATATTTTGAAGTGTATTCATAATCAGTACTTAGTTTGACATGTCAATGGTTCCCAATAAATGGCAAGTAACTTGTTTTAATGCCAAAATAAATTACTTTTAATTCCTCCCCCCCCCCAAGTAACCTTAAATAAGTTAGTTCTTAAAGTCCTTAGGGGTTTTAATTTTTGCAACTATAAACACAGTAATATTGCAATTTATTCTAAATTAGCAATTCATTTGCATTCACAAATAATTTTCAATAGGTTGTCTTTGCTATATGTATATGTGTATGTGTGGAAATGAGAGCATATGTTTTTCTGTTTTTCCTTCAGGAAAATAAATATTAAACAAAGGTCAAAGAAGAATGTTTCTTCTCATATTGCACGAATGTTCTTTTACATTTGCATCATTGAGGAAAAATTTGTAATTGCTTACTGTGCAATTATAAATATGTTAATTACATTTCATTAGCTATTTATTATATGCACCAAAACCAAAGGTGATTGATTGATTTACTGATTGATTGATTTGCCTGAGGTCATACAGATTTTAAGGAACTGTAGTATTGCCTCAAGCTTGTACTTTAGGAAATTAGGTACAAGGGATGGGAAAATATATTAATATTATCATGTCAGGAAATTACTGTTGACAACAAATACTTTTTTCTTTCAAATATAAAAATAACCAAAGAAATTAGGTACCATATCTTAGTCCTGGATGTGCAACACATTCTGTGTTAAATATCAATTTAATTTGTTAAGCAGAACCTGCAAAGCATTGCTTTTGTAATGACACACTTATCTACTAATTCTACCCACTATTCTGTCTGCCTGTAGGTCAAAACCAGTTTGGCTAGAGCAGGTGAGAAATGCACAATCTGGCATCCTTATGGTTAAATGTTGTAGTTACTGCAATCTGTAAAGATACATACTTACCATGGTTTGTCTCTTAGGAAACACCAAGACATGAAAAAATAATTAAATATATATTTTGCTATTCTGAAAGTGGAAATCTCTGAAGAGTTCTACCTCACCCCGCAATGAAAGAAACACTAAACAATTTCATAGCTTAATAATGAAAATATCATTTTTATATGATATTATGAAACATAATTTAATATGTTAATTTTTCCACCATAAATTACCTAAATAGGCAATTTTATAACCACTTCTAAAATTCTTCCACTACATTTTTAATAAGAAAAAGTTTTTTGGTTTTAGCTTAGTATTCGAACATCTTTTCAATTATCTTTTTTTTTTTTTTACTTTTATTGTTGTAACATTGAGGCAATTCAAAATTTACTGTTTTAAACATGTTCAATTGTACCTTCAGTGGTATTAATTAACCATCACTACTTACATCAGCAAGAATGTGTCAATCTACTATTTTTTCTCTCAATTTCAGTCTTTCAAAACACATGTCATTAGCCTAACTTTCCTATGTCCTAGACAATATGTGTTGACAAACAAATATTATTGAAGCATAGAAGAGAAAATCAACTCAATTTTGATTTGTTAAACATGTTTTGCTGATCACCTTGTTCATGGCCTCTTTCACATCCTTGTTCCTCAGACTGTAGATCATGGGATTCAGCATGGGAATCACCGTGGTATAAAACAGCCCCATTTTCCCCTGCTCCACAGACTTTTCAGTGGGTTGTCTGAGATATATTAAGCTAAGAATCCCATAAAATATGATGACAGCTGTCAGATGGGACCAGCAGGTGGAGAAGGCCTTCCACCTCCCATTTGCTGATCCATAGTATGGCAATGAGAATGAACAGATAAGAGTTGGTAACTACAGTCAGGGAATATGCGAAGTTAATGCCTACGAGTATGATCATTGTATATTTTTTACAAAGGTCCCAGCACAGGCCATTTTGATGAGAGGTGGGTCCACACAGTCGAAGTGGTTGATTTCAATTTTCCCAAAGAAGTACAAGCAGTATGTCTATAGTGTTGCTGTCGGACTAGTCAGAAAACCATATATGTAAGGGAAAGAAATCAGTTGAAACAGGCGCCCTTTGACATTTTACTGCCATAGAGCAGAGGGCTGTAGATTGCCATGTATCTATTGAAGGCCATCAGAGCAAGAATGAAGACCTCTACATGGACAAGGGCAATGAAGAAAAAACACTGTACTAAACAACCTGCATAAGAAATAGTTTTGATCTCTGATAATAAGTTTTCTGGCATTTTAGGGGTGACACTGGAATAAAACCAAACATCAACGAATGACAAATGAGTGAAGAAAATTTCATGGGGCTATTAAGCTATGGACTGACCTTAATTAACATGATCATACCAATATTGTCCACAATGGTGATAATATAGACATGAGAAAAATGGTGAGGAAGAGAATTTGCCATTCCTGAAGACTGGTTAATCCCAAAAGAATAAACTCTGTCACATCAGTGAAATTGAGCATTTTCACAGTTCTAAACAGATTTTAGCTTTAAAAAATGTTGTGATACCTAAAAGGAAATAAGGGGAAAAAAATAAAGAATTGTTCCTTTATTAATTTATATCTTTATCCATGTTTCCTGTCATTGTTATCTTTATTAAATATCTATAGCTGCACTTTGTCATTCTTTTCAGAGAATATTTCCAGTATGTGAACCTGCTAGGTAACCGGCTCTATAAAGGTAATTAAGATTAATTAACACACAGACACAATTATATAGCAGTTATACAAAGTACCTTGATTGAAACATGATAACACTAAATACTTCTTTGGCCCAGTGTCCAAGACTGGTTCTTACCCATCCTTTGTTGCCAATGCTCTTTGCTGTTTTTATATTTTATAATTAAAGATATTTATGGGGCATGGTCACGATGGGTGGATAATCACACAATAAATGAGGGAATCTGAATTCCTAGCCTGGAGAGCTCTGCCACAGTCTCCAAGGGAGCACCAATAGTCCTCTGAGTGTAGGGACAGTGCCTGTCAAAATAGGATGACCCACTGATGTTTGTTTTTTTTTTTTTGTTTTGTTTTTTTAATTGATGACTACCCTTGTGAGTCTTTGCTCTTGTAAATGAGACTTAGCCTGCAGTTGTGGGGTGCCTAAGGGTTGCCACCTGAGAGCCTCCTTGTTGCTCAAATGTGGCCTCTCTCTAAGCCAAACTCAGCATATGATTGCATTACCTTCCCCTCAACGTGGGACATGACTCCCAGGGATGAGCCTCCCTGGCAACAAGGGATTAATACCAAGTGCCAACTGGCAGCTTTGCACAGTGGCAGTATCGTAGCCAATGAGGTTTATCCGAGGCACGATTATTGCTAATTGAAAACTTTTCCCAAGTGCCAACTGGCAACACAACTGGAAAAAGACCTTGAATAAAAGGGGGAAA
>JAKSZT010054292.1:119905-137913 GCA_026826555.1 Tolypeutes matacus | reverse complement strand
TACTTAAGATATAGATGCTGGTCTTATTCTTTCACAAAGTTTAAGCTCTTAATCAAAATGAACCAAACTATAAGGTTTATGTTTTGTTTTGTTTTGTTGCCATCAATCTATAAGGGTTTTACTTATTTATTTATTTATACATAAAAAATATAGTGGATTCTTATATGCCCCACTCTCTACCCCTCCCATACTTTCCCACATTAACAACATCCTTCATTAGTGTGGTACATTTGTTACAATTGATGTTTTCAGTGGTATAGCTTAGCCTTAGCTTCATAGAAATTTCTGATCAGTATATTTAAAGTATGGGTTCTTTAAGAATTCAGATAATTTTTTTTGCAAATTCTCAATATAATTTGTCTGTCTCATCTTACTTGGAGAAAAACATGGAAAGAAATATTGCAGCTTTCAGATATCTCTAGGGTTTCAAATTTAGACACAAAGGACCTAGGAACCAATAAATCACCCAAACAAATTCAGAATGTGCTCATTGGAGCCAGGGCTATTGCTAAGCAGGTGAGTCAGACAGAGTCTGCACATGGAGCTGATCTGCACATGAAACCTACTGCATTCAGAAATAATACCTCTAACATCCTGCATTTCTTGCTGTGTGCTTTAACAGCAATTTCTACAGGAATACATCTATTTACACTTAAAATACTACTTTACCAACCCCCAGTTTTTCTTCTATCTTCCCTTCCATCCTTCCACCTATCTCTCTTTCATTCCCTTTCCCTTTCTCTCTCTCTCTCCCCCTCTCTCTCTTTCTCTCTCTCTCACACACATATACACATAATCCTTAAAAGACTTCTGTTGAATTAAACAAAACATCATACACTTTAACCTCCTTCTGGCAGTAGTACCCAGAAAAAAGCGTTTATACTACATGGCTCATGGAAGGGATATTTGGACGCATATGAAGTTTCATATCTAAAACTATGTTCTGAGCATGGGTTGCCAAGTGCTGGTAACAGTGTTTTTTGTTTGTTTCTTTCTTTGTTTCGTTTTTAAATCCAACTTTGGACTTTTGGAAATGCTCTATGTAAAGGTAAATTAAAAATGGATGCTGACTGTAATTTTTGAAACCTGAAAAAAGGCTTAAACCCACTGGTATTTCTTTTTACTGCTACTGCCTCTTAAAAAGGATATCTGACATAAAGCAGGGATTTAAGGTAAGAGACTGAAACCAGTGCTTCTCAACCTTTTCCATGTCACATATGGCAAAACATTTGTGTTGATGTTGGGAAATATGGGGGGAGCATCTTATGGCTGAAGAGGTCACTGTGTTGGGATATCTGTAGTGCACTGATGGTACACAGTGTGCCTCTGCAGTCTGGCTGGTAAACGCTAGTGAGGAAACCAAGTTTTGTGCAGCCATAGAATGGAGGACATTCCAGCCTGGAAAAGCCCTGCAAACCCAGATAGAGTACCGGGAAGGGCCTGGATAATACAAGGTTGTGATTAAATCAGGAAGTATCTTGATGAATAGAGTAATTCATCAAGATATGAAGATCATGGGAAAAGGAGGTTTCCCAATGACCACTTTTTCCCTCCCTATTATTGAACACTCTGTGCAAAGCATTATCATTCTATTAGATGTGGAAATGGCAGTAGACATATCAAGAATATGTCTTCTGTCCTTCAGGAACAAGGCAAACTCTTTAAAAATTAGGATATATGGGAGATTTAATACCCTCTGCAACCATGTATTGAGAGTCTACATGGGCAACATAGAATCTACAGAAAGTAGGAGAGAACCAGAGAGAAGAAAATCCTTGTTCTTAAATATTTAATCAATTATCAGCAAGGATTAAAAATGATAATTTCCTAAGAAATAGAAATGGGATAACTGGGCACTGATATCTTTAAAACTATCCTTATTCACATAGACCTTGTTGAGTCAGTTTTATATGGACAAAGTAGGCATACTTCAATTGAATTCTGCTGGCTGGTAAAATCATGTACACAAACCAAAACATAGGTTAGTCAAAGAAAACCAAAAGGGAAATAAATAATCTTAAAAAATTATGCTAAGCAATTATTGACATTCCAATCATTGAATTTATTCTTTAGGTTATATGTTCTCACACATGGCTATAGATTAGAACCAACTAGGATTCTTTGAAAGTACTGATGGCTGGTTGTCCCCTTTGACTTTCTTTCTTCTATCTTCAGACCCTCGATAAAACAGTATGGGCACACTTGGGCATTGGTTTGTGAAATCCTCCCCAGGTATTCCAATGCACAGTTTGAGGCACAATTTCCTTAGACAAGATAAGATAAAGCAAGAAACATCAATGCTTAGTGAAGGAATCTGTGGGTAAATTATGCCTATTATTTTAAGGATTTCCCCTCAAAATTGATAGAGATGTGGAAATTATTGAATAAGTGATGAGAATTTAAGATGATGGTTCCTTCAGAGCATCCTAGAGAAACAAATTGCAGGCCATGAAGAAAAATTACTTTTAAAGGTGTAGAGAAATTGAGAGACTTATATGAATAATATATACTGTATTTTATGAATAATTTAACATATTTTCATGGTAATTTTGTTTCTATATGACTTGTTAGTTTTGAATTTGGAATTCAATCTTGGTTTAATATTCAAATTCACTATCAACTCTTAATAATAACTATCTACCCTAGTTAGTGTTCTCATTGATACATTTATTTTCCCATATAGTTCACTCTGATTTGGTTTGATATGTACCTTGGAACCACCACAAATTCTGAAGTTCCACAAGTTCAATGAAGAAACCATAACTTATGGATAGTCTTTGTTATTAAGTAAAATAAAAATAATAATGATATAAATAAACCTCTTCCCCTGTCACCACCTTAAAGTGAAGATGGTCTACTTTACTTTCACATCATACGGTAACCTTATAAATATCCTCAGCTGGGTTCAAATCATAACTTCATAGCTGAAATTGAAATAAAAGACTGTGAGAAAAAGTTTAGTGTATTTAAGTCCTATATACAAGTAAGGGTACCCTCAATTCGGAACATTATAAAATACAATGATTATTTTACTAAAAAGGATAGCATTAGATTGGTAAACTTTTAAATTTTTAGCCCCTGTCATTTTAACTCGGCAAACTATGTAGAAAACTTAGCAATTGTTGATAAGCTACAGCTTTCATCTTTGTCTTCTCTAAGCCTTAAATATTTAGCGTGATGCTATGGAAAAAGGGTGTATCTGCCAGCCCTATTGTTCTATCCTGGTGATTAAAGATGAAAGAGAACGTCACTACAGCTTCGGACAGTTTCACATTTTGATAAGAATTATGGTCTCTGCAGTGAGACATATCCAGTCACATCCATTCTCTATCATCCTCTCTGTGCAACAAGAGGAAGAAGCCTGATTTTTGTTTATGTTTCTTTTTAAATTGTTGGTTAGGGATGATGGGTTAGTGAGAGTCTATCGTGAAATAATTCAAATATTATACTAAATACAGTGTCTGATAAAGGTAACACTCTTACGACAGATGTAATAACAATAGTACTAGTAAATTAAATCTGAAATGTTAAGGGGATAGGCATGCTATTTCTAGGCACATTCTATTATTAATATTTTATGATTCTAATTTGTGGAAAATAATTCCAGGAGAAAAAATAAAATTTAGGAGGCCTATATTGGGCAAAATGAGAATAGCCTTCTTTTATAGGGCTGGTAGAAATATAAATAACATTCTGAAACATGCATCAAGAGCTCCACCTGCCTATATACCTTTCCACGAAAGTTTGTTTAAAGCTGAGTAGTTCGTTCGGATATGTTGCTAAAAGTAAAATCTAGCAGAGTAAATGATTTAAATATTTTAAGCCCTAGAAATATATTGACAAATATTTATGGGAAAAGATACTTAACTACATGTACTTTAGAATTACAAGCTGCTTGATAAACTATTTGATTTGTTAACATTTTTACAGTAAACACAAAAATATGGTGAACTTTGAATTGGGAATAAAACCTTTCTCTTTAATTCTTATGTAAATGAAATTGAATGTTTCTCCATATCTCTGATCAATTTTCTTTTAACTTTTATAGCATAAATTATGTGTAAATGGGAAAGGAGATATAGTGATGGCACATATATAATTATTTTATTTTTATATATTTTTAAAATGTGTGAAATATAAAAGTGAAAAATGGAGTACAAATGTCTATCTTTTTGAGTTATATAGTTTTTGTGCTGCCATATTTATATATGGTTAAAAAAGACAGTAGTAGCAAAAACATTAACATTTTAGTGGTGGTTTTCTCACTTGGTTTCATTCAGATGATATTTTCATTAACCAACATCTTCCTTTATTTTTAAAAATTACAAAGCAAAATAACTTTTAATAAGATTATATTGAAAATGGAAGACATTCTTCCCTGTAACAAAATGCCATGTGATTAGACAGGAAGGGACCACTTTTTGACCACATGATCACAAAATTCAAGGTGAAAAGACACTAGTAATCACCTACCCCCGATTGGCATGGACCATGAGATGTGTCATTTTTAATCTTCAATTGCAGCAAAAATTCCCCCAGAATAAATGGCTGATGTTAATGTCACTTATATCACAGAATTCATTCTAAAGGGAATCACAGACCAGCCAGAGCTTCAGGCCCCATATTTTGTGGTGTTTTTAGCCATCTATCTGGCCACAGTGCTGGGGAATATTGGATTGATTACCTTAATCAAGATTAACTTTATACTCCACACACTTATGTATTATTTCCTCAGCCATTTGCCTTTATTGATTTTTGTTATTCTTTTGCCATTACACTGAAGATGATGGTGAATTTTATTGTGGAGTGGAATATGATTCCTTTCTATGCTTGTGCAACACAATTGGGCTGTTTTCTCACTGTCACCATTACTGAGTGTTTCCTTTTACCCTCCATGGGCTGTGATCGCTATGTAGCTATCTGTAATCCCCTGCATTATTCATTACTGATGTCAAACAGAGTCTGCATTCAATTAATGGCTGTTCCATATATATATACAGCTTTCTGGTTGCCCTCTTCCATACCATTATCACTCTCTGTCTAACTTATTGCAGGCCCAATGTAATGAACCGTTTCTATGGTGAAGACTCCCCCCACTTAGATCTGTCCTGCTCAGACACACACATAAAGGAACGTCTAATCTTTACCTTTGCTGGCTTTGATATGATCTGTTCTTCTTCAGTTGTCCTCATTTCCTACATCTTTATCATTGTCGCCATTGTAAGAATCCGCTGTACCCAGGGGCGACGCAAGGCCATCTCCACCTGTGGGTCCTGCATGGTGGCTGTTACTATTTACTATGGCACACTGATCTTTATGTACCTACAGCCCAAATCAAACCACTCTCTGGACACAGATAAAATGGCTTCTGTATTTTATACGGTAGTGATCCCCACTAATCCATGTTGAACCCCCTAATCTACAGTCTGGAATATAGAGGTGAAAGAAGCCTTGAAAAAGCCTTGGATAAAGGTTGCAAAACCTTAAAGATACTGCAATTAAGAAAATAATAAAAATGCTTTATTAAAGAAATCAGGGAAATAAATAAAGTTTTCTCTTGCTTATCTTTCTTATCATTCTTTTCCAACCAACTGAAAATATGAGTTTCTTTAACGCATCTTGACCTTTTCTACAAGGACCAGGGCAACTTTGGAAAGTCAGTATGATTTCAAGCGTCCTGAGGCCATTAGCTTTTATAGACAACAGAAATTATATTGAAACAAACAATGACACACACATACATATCCCAAGTAAAGGTGGCAGCATGATTTTGTCAGAGCTCTGAATTCTGGAACAAGACTGCGTGAGTTTGCTATTTCCTTCACTTACTAGCTGTGCAACCTCAGACAATGCACAAATTCTGGGTGGCTCTGCGTGTAATTCTGGAAAATAATAGGACAATATTCAGTGATAATAGGGTCATCTAAATGTTTGTTACATAATTTTTTGGCACATAAATCTTATACCTAATTTAAAATTAATTAATTGAGCTTTCAAAAGCATAACAGTCTTTATGTAAAAGGGAGAAAGCCTGGCTAATGTGTACTATCTGCTAGGCACTTAAAAAATCCTGCTTCTTCTAAGCAAACAGAACTAAGAAATGGGTGAAGTTTTATTTCTAGGCCTCAATTATTTATAAATTGTCTAAGGTCACAAAACTAGTTACTTAAAAATTACAAAGCAAATTCAATTCTATATGACTTTTGGTTTCTTAACTATCATTATTGTGAATAAAGGTTATTTTAATATCTGGATTTAATGTGTCATCAGATTTAAAAAAAAAACAATCATTACTTTTGTTCTAAATAGAATTACTTAGAAGAACATGGTGATAGGAAATTGTATTTTTAAATAAATAAATGTGTGTATATGCATATTTGTTTAATTACAAATAAACTTAAGTTGTGGTATCATTTATCTGTACCTGCTGTTTATGCAGTCATTCTTGTGGGATCATGGCATATAATTTAAAAATTAATGATCAATATGCTTTTGTATTTTGAAATTTCAGAAAAAGCAATTCCAAATTAATGATTTAATATTATTTTATATTTTACCATTTTTGAATGATATTGTGAAATTTGTGGTCATTGCATAGGATACAACTTGGGGTTTGCAAATGTTTGGTAATTATTTCCTCCTCTGCACTTAATTCGCAAATAATTCAGATATACTGTCATGAGGTCCTTTTAGAACTTTGTGCTTGAATGAATTCTCAGGATTTTATTTTATTGTTATTTATTTATTTATTTATTTTTAAAGATACTTAGATTACATAAATGTTTCATAAAAAGTGTAGGCGATTCCCATATGCCCCACTCCCTACCCCTCCCACACTTTCTCACATTAACAACATCCTTCATTAGTGTGGTCCTTTGGTTACAATTGATGAACACACATTGGAGAATTGCCACCAAGTATGGATTATAGTTTATATTATAGCTTAAACTCTCTCACACACATTTTTATAAGTTTGATAAGATATATATTGGCCTGTATCCATCACTGCAACATCATTCAGGACAATTCCAATGTCCAGAAAATGCCACCATATTACACCTATTGAAATCTCAGTTTTTTAAAGCAGGTTTAAAAGAGAAACCCGTGTTTCTACTCACCCCACTAAGGCATGGGCTATGCATTTATTTTGGAAGATACACACATAATTCACATATTACATACACAGCACACAGAAGCATCATAGTTTCTCCTTTAACAAGTAAAGAAATTCATGTCTATAGAACATGATCCATCTGAGGAACACTAGTCTTCAAAGGTTTCACTGCACCTCTCTGCTGCATAGGATTGTTTACAGTAGCAGTGCTTAAACATTAATTGAATTGGAGTTTTCATGTCTTTAAACGTTTTTAATTCCCTGCTATTGACAATCACTTCTTAAGTTAAACCTGGTTTTTCTCAGAGATTTCAGCTTAGAAATTCAACTGTATTCAATAGTCATGTCATTCAGCTCCTTCCTGGGCAGAAACTCTTCTGTGCAGCCTCTAAAACTTTTCTCTAGGAATTGCTCTAGGAGGTTGATTCTACTGAAATGCCAGCCACTCAGTCAAATCCTCAAAATCAACTTTATTCATTTTATCTCCAGGTTTATTTTCTAAAAATATGTATTTTTCATCTCTCTCTTGGTGTCTATGATGTTTTTGCATCTGGATATAGATAGAAACAAGAAGCTGAAAAAAAAGCAGCAAAAAATGAATCTTTGACAGAGTCTGAGATTAATGAAGAACAGGACCAATTTCAGAAAGATTTCACCCTGAATTTGAGTTTTGCTACTACTAGTTGAATAATATAGCAAGTTCAAGTTATGTGTAAAAAGAAAAAAGAAAAATGCTCACCACACAGACTAGGCATGAAGATTTCAATATCAATATATGTAAATACGTTCACACAATGACTGGCACATAATAAAAGCTTGATAAATATCAATTATTATTTTCAGTGGCATGAACCATCTTCAAGACATTTTTTGGTATCCACAAATTAATAGTATTGTAATTTGAATAAAAATCAAAGCAATTTTTTTGGGCATGGATATTAAAATCTTTAGACTCTTATGAGATATTTTTAGCCTTAGCTGCCTCTTAACTATTTTCAGTTTCGTTAAGAATGTTTTGTTCTTAAAAGAAAACAGTCATTTTTGTAAAACTCGATAGTTTAATATGTTGTATTTGAATAAAACTTACTAATGATAATAAAAATAATTAAAAAATACCATTTATTGTTTGCCAATTCTTATCCCTATTCTGAAAGTTTAGAATTTATCAACTCATTTAATCTTCTTATCAGCTTTAAATAGTAGATACAATTATTTACAATTTTAGAGAAGCAAAATGTGAAATACAAGGAGGTAAGTAACTCACCCAAAGTTACACAGTGAATATATGCTGTAGAGACACATATAATCAGGTTCAATAGGCAGAAATCAATATTTACAAAATAGATGAATTAAGTGGTCAGTAAGCATTTTAACAATGACAACCCAACAAATAGATAATTTAAAAATGCATTAAGTTAAAATACTTTCATAATATGCTTTAGCTTAATTACAAAATCATTTTGTAGAGGCACAGGATTTTCAGGAATGTGTCTATTCAATATCTAATTTACATTTTTTGTATGTTTGTTTATAATTATCTCACATTTTCTTAATTATAGTTTTTATTTAAGTATTGGGTCAGAGGACCCCATATTCCATCTACATATTTTCAAAGTAATATTAGTAGTAATCTATGAGGAAGAACTAACGATTATATATAGATATTTTTATTTCCTTATGCTTTCCTCTTGGCATTTGATTCAGTCTGGTAGTAATTAAATTACGCATAGAATGTTGGCATTTTATTATATAAGTAATCACACATGTGGAGGATCACTGAGATCATTTCCCCTATGAGTCATGTAGGAAAATTATACCTCAGAGCACAGAGTTGTTAAGGGTCCTTTAATTGAGTTCTAAGGCAGTTTTATAATAGCAAATATGGCAGAGCAATGTCCAAGGATCAAAGTAGAATCTAGTTAGGTTTGGTTGTTTTATTTTTCTATAATTTTGTTTTTCTTTAGCTTGTGAGCCAGGTTAATGACATTCCTTGGGCAAAACTCCTGTTCCCAGCACTGAGCACAGCCCAAGCCAGTCAAGAAACCATAGGAGCTGCCATCGGGTCCAATTATCCAGTCCATACCCAGCTCTCAGCACAACTGCTGGGAAGGCTGTGGTCACTGACTGTTGTCCCACTGCCCCTTGTGCCATTCACCCTGGCAGGATGGGGGAAGAGTACAGTATGGCTGAAGACTTAGGAGCTGGCCTCCTCACATAGAGCAGAGATGCCAGAGGAACTCTGGCCACGTTCTCAAGAGCCTTGTTCTCACTGATATAGTACCAAAAGGTGAGGGGGAATGGGGGATTCTCAGACACCTTTGAAGTCAACATTAGTGACAGGCAAAAGGATAATAATGGCAAAAGGATCTTCTGCCCTCTGTGTGGTGACCTTTCCCTTTCCTCTCCTTTCTAGAGCTTATGAGTATATTCTGTGCCAGACTCAGGCTTACATAACTTTCTAATGGTTTTTGAATTTATGAAAATTTTTATTTAAATCTGGGTTTTAAGTGATTTTCTCATGAATCACTGTTCAGCTTTTTAAAAACTTCACAAAGTTGTACAACTCTCATTGAAAGCATAGGATATTCATGAAAAATTGAGCTCCATAGTTGGGCTAAAACTGAATTCAGTCTTGGTTTTTCCATTTATTAGACATGTACATACAAGAGATTATATATACATATATATATATTATTAGATTATATATATATTATATATATATATTAGTAGATTACATAAACTGCTTTGAATATTTTCTTTATAAAATAAAGAATCATATCCACCTCAGTTGGGGTTATGAAAATTCACTAACGTAGTCTACTTAAACTACTCATCATAGCACCTGACACAGCAGCATTCAATAGTGCTATTTTTATTTTGTAAAGTTTGAAACTGAAGAAAGTCATAATTTATTAACCTAAATTTTACTAAATGTATCAAGAATGATTTTTTAAAGATACTTAGATTATATAAATGTTACATGAAAAATAAAGGGGATTCCAATGTGTCCCGCTCCAGTTTCAGAATTGTTAATTCATAACCCCATAAGCAACAAATTTACCAATTAGAGTACAAAATTTATGTATAGTTCCATTTTGTCTATGACTTTACAATTTCTTGTAAAAACAACATTTTCCAAATTTACTTTGTTCAGCTACCCCACCCCCACCTCATTGTGGTTATGTCATAGATTTAGAATGTCATTAGAGTCATTCGTCATAGTATCCATCCTATCCTGTTATGCAAAGGTTAAATTTTTATTGGTTTATATATATTAAAATTCAATTTTTGTTGGGTACAATTCTATGGATATTTGACAAATGCATCCAGTCAAGTATCTATCACCTAGTACCATAGAGAACATTTCCTTCACTCTAAAAATTCCTCTGTGTGTCCCCTTTCTAGTCAAATATTTTCTCCTTCCCCAACTTTGTTCAACTATGTTGAATTCTTTTACCTACAAGTTGAGAAATGAGGAGATAAAAATTGCCCTAGATAGAGCCTTTGAGATCCTATTTTTAAAAACTAGGGTTTAAACAACATTGTAAAAACACAATCCTACAAATTATGGTTGATAACTTCTCTTCAGTGTCATTTGAATCCAATATAGTTTATTTATATGTATGAATTTACCTAGGAAAATTTTGAAAATATGTTGAAAAGATAATAATGGAGTTTTTCTTTGAAGAGAAACAAGATCAGGAGTTAGTGGTGAAGGAGGTTTATTCTTCATTATACACCATTTTGTAGTGCTTGTTTTTTTGCCATCTATATATAGAACAGAACTGTTAAAATAAAATATGAAAACAATGTAAAACAAAGAAAAATCACTAAAATCCCCTACTGGTATTTATCTACTTATTGGAGAGATGATAGAGAGAATTGAAGAAATCAGTAAACTAGAAGTTCGTGGACTAAATAAAATCATCCCTACTAATTTGTGTGTCATACAAATACTTTTCTATAAAGTGCCTAGCAAAGTGAGATGAAATAGGGGGCATCTTAGAAAAATCTTCCCTTAATGAATTATACTGGAATAACAAAGACTTTTGTTGATACTTGGCATTATATGTTGCTTCTTTCTTGTATAGTTCTGAATAAAACCCTCTGAAAGTAACCTGAGACAAGACACGTAAGTGAAATTTATGAAGAATTCACCCTTAAAAATGTCTGTGCACCTACCTGAAACATTGCATTGTTAGTCTTTCCTGACTGATTAAAATGTCCTCTATCATTTATGCTGTATATAATTATTTACACTGATATAGTAGTTTAAAGCAGACATTTAAAAAATCCAGAATTATAGAATCAATCTCAATTTGGGAGTCTTCATTTTTTTTAAATTCAGAGGTATGATTTAACCCTTAAGTACATTAAGGTTGAATGTAATTAAGAGAACCACCAATGCTCCTACGTTTTTTAAGTATGGTATCTTAGTTTTTGATCTAGTGACTCAATGTCAGACACCAAGTCATGGTATTTTTATAGTAAAACACAATATATTTACAGCATTTGGTCATCAATAGCAGGTGTGCTTGTTATTTTAAAACAAAATTAGATATTATATATACATAGAAGTATTTAATATCTGAAATACCAAGTTCATACTCATGCAACTATAATAATTAAAGCTGATAAAATATGTTCATACCAGGCTGTGAATTCTAACCATTTGCTGCTTTTCCCAGTTCAATGAATCTAATACGTTAATGTATCATGTACAAGGCAATGTCAGATACTCTCCCCACACATTATATTGCAACCCAGAATTATAGTTGGGAATTTATTTAATAAAAAATGATGTGGAAAAGTTTATACTCAAAGCCAGTGTATGAAGCAGAGAAGTCTATCTTTGCTTTGCCACAAACCATATTCATAGTAGGTCACTTAAATTTATCAAATACAGTATTCCTATGGCCATAAGCTTTCAACCACAGGGCTTATATCGAATTTCTTACTGATCCTTCTCACATCTATCTTACAAGCCCACTGGGATCCTCAACTGGGTTTTTATGCTACCACCCATTTGGAAACTCAGGAAATCATTTCTGGCATGTTGTGTCCACTCTCAGTTAAATATTTATCTCCATAAATTGCTAGGAAAAGAACAGACCACATAAAATATTTGGAAACAGGAAAATAATTTCCTAATTGCTTTTGTGTCCCCACACAATGCTTTTTGCACTATGGGAGATTATTACCAGTTTCTTCAGAGACACATTATTCCCTAATAAATATTGAAAACTGTTCTTGCAGAGCATTGGTAAGGCCTCTTTAAGAGGATAGAAGCTTTTACTACAGTTCTCCTCACTTCTTCCTGAGCCCTCACCAGAACTGACTTTAATATCCTTATTTTTGTCATATTTCAACCAATCTCTTCAACACAATCTAGGCTTTTCTATCAATCACTTCAAAATTCTTCTAGTCTCTCCTCAGTACAAAAATCCAAAGCTATTTCCAAATGTTTATGCATTTATTGCAGCAGTAACTGACTTCCTGATACAAAACCTGTCTTAGTTTCCTACAGCTGCCATATTAAAGCATCATAAGCCAGGTTACTCAAAACAACCAAAATTTATCGTCTCACAGTTCTGGAGATTAAAAGTCCAATATCAAAGTGTTAGCAGGGCCTTGCTCTCTTTGAAACCTATATGTGAGAATACTTCCTGCCTCTTCTTAGTTTCTGTAGCTTGCTGACAACCCATGACATTCCTTGGCTTGTAGATGCATCATTCCAATCTCCTACTCCTCTATCTTTCCATGGCCTTCTCACATGTTATATGTCTGTTCCTGTGTCCAAATTTCCTTTACTTAAAAGGACATTATTCATATTGTATTAAGGGTCCACCACCATCGAGTTTGGCCTCATCTTAACTAGTCACATTTTCAAAGACCCTCTTTTCAAATATAGTTACATTCATGAGACCAGGGGTTAGGACTCAAGCATGTATTTTTGAAGGACACAATCAATTCAACCTATAACAGTGGGCATAGAAATATCAAATGATGTCCTAATGAATCCTTATTTTCCAGATGGGTTATTGCTGGCTCATTGTGTTTCTAACTGTTCATGTCAATCAGGATTAATGATCTGAGCCAGCACACTAAATCCTTCCTTTGCCTTCTGGTCCACTGGCATGAGGTAGTCATAGATATCAGTTTATTAACAAAAACATTTTGTGACCTGGTGGAAATGTTTTCCATTCTGAAACAACAGATTTATAATCAAGCAGAGCCTAACATTGTGAGAATAGGAAGCAAAAATTCTGAAATTGGGTCTCATAGGGTATAAAATTGAGAAGAGAGATGGAGTGGCTGTAGCTCAAGTGGTTGAGTGCCTGATTCCCATGTATGAGGTTCTGGGTTCAATCCCTGGTACCTCCTAAAACAAATAAATAGAAGTTGAGAAGAGCTAATCCTACTACTATTTCTTAGATTCCAGAGCCATGATTTTATGTTATTGGAAATATTTTAACCTATATTGTTATCAGTGCAGAACCCACAGTTTACCCTAAAGGATAGTATTCCAACATAGAAAGGACTTCTGAGTTGGTGACTTATTTGGCTATCAATATTCCATTTCAATTTTCTACCAGGACAGCTGATAGTTGGTGATGAGGTACATACTAAGGCCATAGTTATGTCAAACTTTGATTTCTGTAAATGTATTTCTTCTTCTGAAGCAATATTTTGTAGGTTGCCATGATAGTGGGAGAGGGAACAAGGTTCTCCAGCTGACAGTCTCATGAAATGTCAGCCACAGATTGAGATCATCTTGCACCTCACAGACATCTTACTGTCCTAGCTGCCACCACGTGGAATAGAACTGTCTAGTCATACTTCAGAACTATGAGAAATAATAAATTATTTCTGTTTTAGTCCATTATGTTCTGAGGTGCTTTGTTACACAGCAATAGACAGGTGTAACAATAGTGATCAAAGAATGAATTGTAGAAAGGAAAAAAAAAATCATTAAAATGGCCCTAAAGAAAATCATGAAAATAAATTTTTGGGTTTTGGTAAAAGGAAAGAATTTTGAAATATCTTCATAATACAATCAATAAATATATCATCAGAAGCCATTGTTGTATACTGATGGATGTCTTTTAAGCTTTCTTGAATTTTTCTCCCATCTTTAAGAAAAAGCACAACTAGTCTAATTATTATGGTTTAGTCAGAACTAAAAATTCAAAAAGATTTTTTAACTATACAATTAGCATTTAAGATTTTTGTTGTTTTTTTGTTTTGATTTTTTTTTTTAACTTTGTGAAACAGATTGGCATTATGTAAAACCAGGAGAACAGTGTGCCTTAAGAAAAATATCCACATCCAGTAAAATTGAACCTCTGTTTGCTTTTTGGTAAAAAGAAGTGATTGGATCTGATTCTTCTATTTGTACATCTTTCTATTTACCGTGTGTGTATAGAAAGGGGATAAATACGGTTTACTATAGGGTTGTAAAAGAAAGAGTATTAATTTCTTTATAATTAGAATGCTTTTCAACACTTTTCAATAGATTGAATGAAACAAAATGAAGCTGATTTTAACTAGTTTCCCTCTTCAAAACAGAACTTTCAAGAAAAGTAATTATCTTGGTATATGCATCTCCAGTCCAATAAGGAATTCATGATTTAATTATCAATTGCTTAGTGTTCAAAAGATTACTGAGTTTCATACCTAGAGTTGATATTTTGGTGTAATCCAATTCATTACATGATAACTTTTGAAAGTCCAATAGCAAATCATCTCACCTTGATCTGATCCATTCCATAACCTCTTACTAACATTTATAAATTGAATAAAACTCATATTAAAGTATAAAATGCAAACCAAATATAATTAAGCATTTTTAAATTGTTCACTCAGATGTTAAAATGACCTGTACAATTAATGAATAATTTGTTATTTTACTTGGACTTTGTATAATGTTCTGCCATTTGAAGTGGTTGTTTCTTGCCTATTAGGCAAATTGGATCCCAAAAGATCAGCTTGTGCTTGTAAGACATCATTAATTTTTCTCAAAAATAGTTTAAAATTATGTAAAGCAAGATAAAGATTCTTTAAGGACAAACAAATTATACAAAATATACTAACAATACTTAAATGTAATGTTAAGAATTATTGTCACTCACAGAGCTTGCTTCAAGATTTATTAGGCTCTATTTGGTTTTGTTTTGGGTTACACAAAGACAATATATGGTGAAAATAATCAAGGTAATGAAGGTAGTAGGAAAGGGTTTGGATAACCCACATCTCAGATTCATTCATTCAATTATTCTATCAGTACTTTTGGAGAGTCTACTAAATGCCTCCTGCTGCTGAGTACTGGGGAAAATATAAAACCATCTTTCTATATCAAGAATTTGAAATTTAGAGTAAAATATACCCTAGTAAACAGATGGATGAATTGTTGTGTGTAATACTTTATTAGAAGCCTTTTAGATCCCTGCATCTAGAAGGAAGGGAAATTTCACCTGAGAACTGATAAATAAGCAGAAAAAAATCAGCCAAGTAGAGAGGTGAAGATAAAGAAGGCATATTAAGCTATTTACAAAATCCATTGTCATAAATAAGAAACTGAGACTACGAAACATGGATGGAGCATTGATATTGCATGAGGGAGTCACAAGACATGATGCTTGTCTGGAAAAGCAGGAACTTATTTAGCAAAGAATGAACTAGCTGCCCTTAGGAGTTTGGAGTTTATATTAATGTCAAAATGAAAACAACAAGGTAAGATTTTGATGTTAGAAAGTATACTCAAGCTGGCATAAACATGAGACTGTGGTGAGGCTGAGGCTAGGATAAAAGTTAGAAGGCAGTAATCCAGAAAAGTTGTGGTAAAGGACTAAATAAATAAAAGAATATGTGGGATGGTGGAATTAGACATATTTGAGAAAAGAGATTAAATTATTAGTGGTCTTCAAGAATTAATTCATCATGGGTGGAAGGTAGAAGGATATATGAAATATGTTTTCCTGGTTTCTTACCTGGATGACTGGCTAAAAGATGACAAGATTCATCATTGATCTAGAATATAAATGTGTCAAGGCATATGTATGGAGTAGAGTGGGTTTTGTACTGATGAATTCTCTTTTAAACATGATCAATTTTGGTTCCTCTGACATAGCTAATTGTAGTCTGGGAAGCTGCTGTGTACATGTATCCAGAACTCATAAGATAAAACTGGCCTAATGAATTAAACTTATGCATTACTGGCATATACATGAAAACTGTTCTTAAAGCATTAGATGAAAGCTCTCAACAAGAGTGTCCAAAGGGAGATGAGTTGGCTTAAGAGAGAATTCTAAAATACTAGCATTATTTAAATCACAAAGGAATCAGAGCCACCCAGGCAGAATACAAGTTGACAAATGTATGGGAAAACACAGATTCTGGTGACTTTGAAATCAAAATACAATGGTTTCCCAAATGAAAGGCGATTTGAATGTTGTCCTGTGCTGCAGTAGAAGTCAACTAAGAAGACTTCATCAAGTTTGGGGATAAGAAGTGTGTTGGTGAACTTGGTAAGAATAATTGCATTGCAATGTTGACAAAATTCATCAGAATACAATATATATAAATGTGAGGGAAGAAGTGAGTGTTAGTGACTTTTCCAAGATATTTGCTCTTACAAAGTTGAAGAGAAACTAACAAGTAAAGAGGTAATGATAGAAGAAAAGAAATTCATGGTCACTGGTAAGCATTTTGCATATATCTTGTTTTTAGATTGATGGGAAAGATGGATTAAAGAGGGAGAATATTATATGAGACAAAAAGTATGGGAACTGAAATGTAAGTTTAATTATTAGAAATATTGCCAAAATATTGGAAAGGATAGATGTAGAACCAGGGAGGTTTTTGCAACTGGTGACAAGAAGTTTAAAAGTTCTCCATTTTGTTACTTTAAATTCTCCTCTGATATTAGAATTATTGACATCTACTGAAATGCCAACTGAGGGGAGTGGTAAGGGAAAAGATGAAAAAAGTCAAAGATTCTGAAATAGTAACACAATTTGAGAAACAGAAAGTTGATTCAGGAAAAAGAAAATGTAAATGACTATTTGATTTTGAATATGTTATTTTTGTAATTGCTCACTTTTGCATGGATGGTATTCTTGGTAGTTTAGGTAGGATTGGTAAGAGCAAATTCCTCAAATACCAGATTGTAGTGTGTCTGGAGGGAAATATTTTTTAAAAGTTTACTATGTTACCAAGGGTAATTGTAACAATAATTCATGGAGTTTAAGCTGCGTAGGGGAAGAATTGATTAAATAATATGATATAATTGAGAAGGAATAATTAGTGAGACTTAATATATAGTGATATGGGTGAATAAATTATAAGTTGTAGTGTCACAACCAAGGTATAAAAAGAAGAGGCAAAGTTGCAGTCATAAAATAACATTTTATTTTGGATATTTAGAATTTGATCAATTTCCAGATGAAACAAGGTCCAAGATGGAGTCATGGATGTGGGATACTCATGTGGATTATCAGTGGAGTAACTGATTATAACAAATCATGAATCTGAAAAGCTATATTATTAAATATATGGCCTTCATGGGCATTGATAGCAAGATTGTGGAAGAGGGATAGAATTATCTCAGTGGCAAAATCTTTAGTGAATTAAAAATAATGTGACTTTTCAGTAACCTAAAACTTCTTTGAAGACAAAATGAAAAATGTAAGACACTGGTGGAAAAAATGGAAGAAAATGTCACTGTATATACAGGACAACAGACCTTACAGTGATGAAAGGAAATAAATGTCAAAAACAGTTTTTAAATATTTTTTCATTATTTTTTATTATTCAATTTTTTTTTTACTTTTATCTTTTTAAATTTAAAAAATTTTATTTCTTATTTTTAAAACTATCATTATTATTTAATTTT
>JAKSZT010054292.1:100233-119805 GCA_026826555.1 Tolypeutes matacus | reverse complement strand
TTATCATTTGTTAATCTAAAAACCAGACATTTGTACATAATTGTGGGGAAATCTATTTCATCAGATATTGCCTTGCAGACCTATAAATATAAACCAAGATGTCAGAGGTACAATCAGATTTGGTCCCATAAAATACTCAGTTGAAAAATGTGAGTGAAGTTACCATGTTTATATTGATTGGCTTCACAGATAACATTAAGCCGAAAGTCTCCCTGTTTTTCCTATTTCTAGCCATCTTTCTTTTTACTCTGATAGGAAATTTGGGACAGATTTTTTTGGTCATTGAGGATTCCTGGCTCCACAACCCCATGTACTATTTTCTGAATGTCTTGTTCTTGGATGCCTGCTATTCTTCAGTTTGTTACCCCCAAAAAGTTGGTCAATTTCTTGACAGAAAGTAAAGCTATTTCATTTCTTGGATGTACACACAGATGTTTCTAGCTGTTTCTTTGGGGACCACAGAATATTTTCTCTTGCCTGCAGTGGCCTATGATCACTAGGTAGCTATCTACAACCCACTGCTTTATTCAGTTTACATGTCACCCCGAGTCTATGTACCACTCATCACTGCTTCCTATGTTGGTTGCTTTATACATGCTTTATTACCCACAGTGTCCACTTTTAGCCTATCCTTCTGTATATCCAATGAAATAAGACATGTTTTTTGTTACATGCTTGCGCTCCTTGCTATTTCTTGTTCTGACACTCACATCAACCAGCTTCTCTTCTATGTAGTGGGCTCTATTGAGATAACCACTGTATTAATTGTCTTGGTCTCTTATGGTTTCATTCTCTTGGCCATTCTGAAAATGCATTAAGCTGAAAGAAGGCAAAACATCTTTTCTGCCCACGGCTCTCACCTAACTGGAGTGTCAATTTACCATGGGACAATCCTCTTCATGTATGTGAGGCCAAGTTTCAGCTATGCTTTGGAGCATGATATGATAGTGTCCATATTTTGCGCTATTATGATTACCATGCTGAATCACATCATCTATAGTTTGAGGAATAAAGACGTAAAAGGGGCATTGAAAAAAGTGTTTGAGAAACATTGCTTCAACAATAAAGTACATTTTTCTCATTGAGTCAAATTGAAATGGATGCTGGGATCGGTCCATATATTTATGGTGAAAAAAAAGATGAAAATTGCTTGTTATTAGCTAATATATCTTAGAGTGTTCCAGAATAAATCACTTATTTGCCCTCCTGTGCAGCATTTAATAAATGTAGATAAACTCTGTCATCAATATGTCTATGACTACATTTGAACATATCCATATTAAATATTCATTTATATACATGCATTGTTGTTAGCCATTGTGCAACTTGATTTTCACTTTTTATAATTAGAGTTGGTGTGTTCACGATTTGATGACTTCATATATTCTCACATTTTTCATAGTAATTCCATTGCACTCATTATGAAGTTAATTTCCCTTCTGAAATCCCTAGGAATGATTTCCCTATGGTTACTCACTTTCTTCCTGTACCTTCCATATCCAGATTCATGCAGGCCTATGAGCATGTCTTTTGTACTCTTTGCCTCAACACCCTATACTGTATCACTTTATTAATTTAGTCCTTTCCAATTTCCAATGACATATATTGATTAGATCTATTCTGAAACTCCTCAAAATATACTAGGACTACATTATAATATTTACAGGGTATACTTAAGAATCAATTAAGACAAATGAAATTATAGCTTTAAGAAAAGGACCCGTAACTGGTTACAGGATGTAGATGCTCTACAATCCGAATATGTTGTCCTTATTTGAGGGTTCCTATGATGCTCAGATATTGGGCTCAGTTTACATCTATATCTTTATCTCCTATTTATGAGGAATGATTTTGCATTTGTATTTGATCCTCAAATGTACTGCTAGTGAGTGAGACACATAATGGAAGTTTTCTCATTTCAAGTTATCCCTGTTTCTGCCTTATTTATTCTGCTATACTTAGGTTGGTTCCAAGTTATTTTCAGCAGGAGTTGAAACTCCAGTGAAACCAGCACCAGATAGTAGTACTTAAAGGGGACATATTAAATTTCCCTTTAATAACAATTTAAAACATGATTTAATGGCTGAAGATTGGGTGTGGACTACTTTGAGAAATAAAAAACACCCAGAGACCCAGCCTTGGGAGACCCACACACTTTCTTGATTTTTACCTCCAGGAGTCCCAACAGTTTCTCACTCTGTAGATCTCAGAAAAATTCCTTTGTGCCTCTGTCAGGGGTCAGGGGGAAATAGCCATTTAAAATATCCCCAAAGCATTTTGTTCTCCTTAACATATGCCTGCCCTTAAGGGATACTATTTTATCAGAGTCTAACCAACCTGGATTTGCCAGATATTAACTTCCCTGGGGAACAAGAGATACCTGGTTCCAGCCCCTCTGAGTCCACTATATCACCTAGCCGGTGAAAAAGAATATGATAAACATTTGTAAGATCTTATCATGGGATTATAGAACATCTGTTTCTCCCCATATCTTACCACCACCTTAAGAGCATTACTGCATATAAGAATGGGTTACAAGGTTAAGAAGTGCAAGGCTCAGACAATTTAAGGAGCAATCACTAAAGAAACCCGACAACATGGTGAAAAAACAGGGTCAACAGAAGAAATTTTAGCCACTGAAACCTACAGCTACAAGAAGCAATTAACAAATCCTAACTCATAGCCACATGAACTTAACACCTCATGTTAAAAGTCTATTTACTTTAGTTGCATTTAACTGATATATTACATCTGGCTTTCAATAATACATCACAAGTCATGATAAAAGGTCAAAAAAAAATTAGCAGTGTGAAGACCATAGCAACATCAGAACCACACTCAAATTTTGCAGTGATGTTGGAATTATCAGAACAGTAACGTAAAGTGACTATGATTAGTATGGTAACAGCTCCAAAAGAAAAAGTGAACAACATGCACAAACTAATGGGCAGGAGGTGACATGAGCAAGACTGGGAAGTAAGACACAATTGACAACTGGCCTCTGACAAACAGTGAAAAAATGGGTAGAATTTGTCAGAATTAACTTCCCCAAACTGTGGAAAACAAGGATAAACAATGACTGAACAAATAACAATGAGATACCAGGAAACAAAGTAAAGAAAACTAAGAAATTTAGGACAGCCAAAGGCAAGGTTGTTTGTCTAAGGCCTGCCTGCTGCCCTCAGGCTCCAGATGGTAGTCCTATGACCCACATGCAAATGAGGGTCCCTGGAACCTGATTACTTGTGCACCTTAATTAACATATTGGATGTCTTTGTTCATCAGCCCTAAAGGCTCTGTGGAACACTGACTCAGAGACCATGTCTGGGTCCCCTAACCTGGGATTTACTTGAGACTGAAAAGTGGCACAGAAAACTGTATACATAGTTATTTGTTATATATATATGTGTTTGTGTGTGTGTAAAATATGTATAAAGTTCCTTCATCATATAGATGAAAAAATCATCAAAAAATTCTAGAAAAATCAATATAATACATACTAACAGGTTTATAAATCTATAAATCATGACCAGCTAGGATTTGTCCCAGGAATGTAAGGGTGGTTCAACATAAGAAAAAAATCAACATATTACACCACATTAATATATGAAGAAATAGTAAATTATCATATCAAGTGATGTAGAAAAGGAAGAAAGCATGGCCTCATGATGCCTGATTTGGACATTATTCTCAGCCTTAAAACTGTAAGCATGTAAGCTATAATAAATTCCCATTTTTAAAGCCAACACATTTCAATGTATGTACTTTGGCTGTCAGGTAATTAAAACAATATTAATCAACAATATCAAGAATCCTTTTAAATGTGAATGGAGTGGATTAAACACACCAATTAAAAGATATAGACTATCACTATAGGCTGTATATTAAGAACCTATTTTAAATTTATAAACTTAGACAAATTAAAACTAAAGGGCTGTCAAATGATATACCATGCTAAAACTAATGAAAGATCTGGAGTATCAATATTAATTTCAGATAAAGCATATTTCAGAACAAAGAAAATTATGAGGGATAAAGTGGGGCACTATATAATGTTAACATGATCAGTTCTCCAAGAAGATATATACACCTATTAACAGAGGGTCAGAATATGTGGGACAAAACACATAGTACTACAAGGAGAAATAGATTAATCTGCTGTGACAGTTGGACATCAGCACCATTCTATCAATTATTGACAAATCCAACAGGAAGAAATCAATAAGTTTATAGCTGAACTTAACAGAATAATAAATCAAATGGATGTGGTTGATATTTATAGGCTACTTCATCTAAACAGATAACACATACTTTTGAAGTTACATGGAACATTCACCATGATAGACCATATCCTGGGACATAAAGCACATTCCACAAAAGTAATTGAATAGAAATCAAACAAAATATACACTCAGATCATAATGAAATCAAACAAATAATGAATAACAGAAAGAAAACTGGGAAATATCAAAACATTTGAGTAGCAATCAAAATGTCCTTCAACAGTTGAATAGATAAGTAAACCATGGTATATTGAACAATGGTTTATTTTTTTATCTATAAAAAAATGAAATATCAAGCTACAAAAAATCATAAAGGCACCTTTTATGTATATTGATAAGCGAAAGAAACCAGTCTTAGAATTAACAAACTGTATGAGTCCAATCATAAAACATTTTGAAAAACAAAAATTTTAGATGGTAAAATATAAGTGATTTCCAGGGAAACCAGGCAAGGAGGGATGAATAGCTAAAGCACAGGGAATATTTAGAGCTTTGAATATGTTAAATAGGATATTGTTTTCGGTGGATTCAAGATATTAGCATTTTTCAAAATCCTTAAAACTGTACAAATGAAGAATTAATACTAAAGTAAAATATGCACTTTAATAATAATTTATCAATATTGTTTTACCAGTTGTAACAAACATACCATACTGATTTAAGATATTAATAATAGCAGAGACTCTTTAGGTGGGGAGAAACAATAAATGGGAATAATCTGTACTTTCTGTGAAATATTCTATGAACAAATTTCTGCCCTAAAAATTAAGTCTGTGGATATAAATGCTTAAATTAAAAAAAAATTTTTGAGAAACACAACACTGACCATAATGTAGGCAACATTTTGTTTTATAAAGAAAAAAGTGATTTACTTTTTATTATGAACTTTTGAGATATTATCTAGAAAATGGAATAAACATTTCATAACCAGGTCTTAATAGATATCTCTTATAGAATTTACAATTCTGAGCATTCCAGTATCATTTTCTATGCTTCTACTGTTTAAATCAGGGTTTCAGAATTTTTGAGGCAAAGTTTCAGTCAGATGTTCTTGGTTTATTGGTTTAGTTGCTCTTTCAAATTGACAAAAAAAAAAAAAAAAAGATTGTTCTTTGGGAAAATAAAAGTTGAGCCTTAGGAATAAACATGCACTCATATATGCCTAAAATTATCTGGCCAATAATTCATTCGACAAATAAGAGAAAAATGTATAGCAAGTTAACGTGTATGAAATTCCATTAACCCCCAATTTTTTATTTCCTGAATGTAGAAACCAAATGGTTAGATTAAGCAGTATCCCTTGATTTGCTATTTGTTCCAATAAATATGGAATAAAGGTATATTTAACTCTCGTGTTAATGGGACTTCAATCTTCATAACTCAGCTCAATTATCTTTTCCTGAAGGAAGAATTTCTTGGCCCTCCCATCTCTGATGAGGCTTCTATTTCATATCACTTAACACAGTTATCAATTAATATTTGTTGTGGTAATGTTTGATTTCTGTCCAAATCTACCATTATACTGTCACTTTAACTTTCATAAATGCAGACACTATATATTTGCCCTTACAATTTATCACTAGTGCAAAACATTTTATCTGGAACATGTAATTAAATCAGAGAATATTTATTGAATGTATAGTAACTCCATGAATGAGTAAAAGTTAATAGCAAAGTGATACTTATATGCAGCTTATTAGGTACTGGAAAATTATATAAATGTTTGCATGTATCAACTCTTGTAATCTCTATTGAAACCACTGTATACAGTAAAGAAACAAATTGCCAATATAAGGAATGAATGAAAGGATATAACGATAGTCTCTGCAAACAAGAAAATAATATTAAGAAGATATTATAAAAAAGTTTTTGTTGAAAAACTTGGTGATTTATAAGAATTGTATAATTTCTTAAGAATGCTCATACTAGACGACATGGATAACCTGAATAATCCTAAAACTATCAATGAAATTGAATTATTCCTTATAAAACTTCCACATGAACATGTATTCTCCATATTCTTTCAGCCCTGCAGTAGACATCTACATATTGGGAGCAGCAGAATAACACCTAGAAGAATCCCAGGCCCCAGAATTTCCTTGTGGACCAGACCCACCCACAAATTCTGGTCACCTAAATTCTGCATCGTTATTTTCAAGAATGATGCTGTTCTCTTAATGAAGCTACTCTGTTTCTGAATTCCCCTACTACTCCATAATAACCTGGACTCTAACTCAAATAGTTTCTTTTCTCAGGACAATCACACTAGCAATAAGTTGTTCTTTCCTTTACAGACAACTTTTCTTTTTCTGTAACTAGGCTAGTACCACTATGTTTGAGAAGTTTCTGCTAGTATCCTTAGCCATGATGGTCACAGGGCATTGACCAATGAATGGAAATTCACTAATGATGAATTCAACAAAGAAAACGAGCTGTGTAGTGTAAAAATATTAGGAGATAGCATTTTCTTCTACAACAAAATTTACTAACATTTTGGGTCCCACTGTTTCTGAATAACCAAGGTAAGAGAGAGCCAAAAAGTCTGAGAAAAGGTACATGGATGTTTGTAGCCTGGAGTCCATTCTCATGAGAACCATCATGCCCAAATGGCCCACCACCGAGACCACATAGATCATGAGGAATAACCAAATATTGCAGCCTATCGCTCAGGGCAATCTGTGATCCCTGTTAAAATAAATTCATTCAGGACAGTTTTTTTCCACCCAGATCTATCAGGAACCTATTCTGATATCAGCATAGCCGATAGCTTTTATGGAGTATTACCTGAAAATTTTTAGTATACAATCCAGTATGAATAATATGACCCCAAATTATATATAGTATAGTAAATGGGAATCCTGCTTTTTTTGCAGATAGTTTTGTAAACTTTTCCAATAAAGAAAAAAATCTTTAAAAAAACACATGAAACTAAACAAAATTCACACACTCAGAAACATATGCCTATTTATAGATATGCATTCACATATACATATAATTGATGACAGACTGATAGACATAGATTGATATCTCTATCAATATGTATATTGTATGTACACACATACATATCTAAGTCCAGTACCTGTTATGTATGTTAACTGTGACAGCCTTTACCATATGTAGGCATATGGTCTCTCATGGGTCATTGTTTTGAAATGTGAGTTCCAAATGGGTTTCCACATGTTTTGTTTTAATACATATATAATAAAGAAAAAAGCTTTATGAATAAGAAATTATCATGTAGATACCTAAAACTGAAAGGTTTTAAAATATGTTTCATCTTTGCTTCAGCTTTCTATTGTCTCTGTCTCTATCATCTATCTATCTATCTATCTATCTGTCTGTCTGTCTGTCTGTCTGTCTTTCTATCATCTATCTATCTATTATCTATCTATCTATCTATCTATCTATCTATCTATCTATCTATCTATCTATCTATCAACCATCTATCTATATATCTTATATCATCTCTCCATCTCTCCATCTATCATTTATTATATGTACATGTGTATGAATATATATATATGAATATATATAAATGTATTTACATATATTGGAGAGTGTATGCTTGTATGTTTGTGTGTGTGTTTTATTTGGGAAAATATTTAATGTTTCATTATTATGTATGATGTTAGTTGAGGTTTTCTGTGTGGATGCCCTTTTCATATTGAGGAAATAATATCTGTGTATGTGTGTGTTTAAACTTTTCTAGAAGGAATTCTATTTTAATGCTAGTTTGGTTAAAAGAATTATCATTAATGAATATTATATATTGCATTTTTATTTTTCTGTGTGCATTGAAATGGTCTTATGGTCATCTTTTAAAGTTTGCTAATATAAAGTATGACATTAATAGATGTTTTAATGATATGCTAAAATTGTATTCTAGAAACAAACCCAGCTTGTTCATGAAGCATTATCAGTTCCACATACTAGTAGATTGAATCTGTTAAAATATTGTTTAAAATGTTTTATCTCTATTTTCATGAGGCTATTCTTTCTAATTTCCTAGAAAATGTATTCATATATTTTAAGTGTCAGAGTCAAGGTATTATAATAAGCAAAGTTGGGATGTATTCTCTCCTATTCTCTCTTGTGGAAGAGTTTTGTAAATTTAAAATTATTTCCTTACATGCCTCAAAGAATTTTCTATTTTAATAATCTGTGACGAGAGTATATTTTTGTATGTATGTTTGTTTCAAAGATTTTAAAATACAATTTTTATTTCTTTTATTATATATAGTGCTACTATGATTTTATATTTCAATGAGTTTTGAGAATATTCTTTTAAGGATATATACATTTCATCTTGGTGGCTATACTTATTAGCATAAAATGTTTTTTTAATAATATTCCTGATATTCTTTTCATATTTGTAAAATCTGTAGTGATGTTGCTCTTCTCCTTCATGAAACAGGCAATTCTCGTTTTTTCTGATCAGTTTGGCTTGAATTTATTAATTTTATTTATCTTCTCAGAGATTTCCATTTGTTTGCACTGAGCAATATTTTTTTTTGTTTTGATGTCATTTTACCACCTCTAGTTATTGCTTCCTTTCTTCTGTTTAATGTGTATTTCATTTGGTGTTTATGGAGTGTTTTTAAGTGCAAGCACAGTAATTGATTTCAGACTTTTCTTATTATAATATATGGACCTATTGCAATACATTTCCCTTTACTGCTTCAGTGACATCCCACAGTTTTTATATGCTGTGTTTAATATTAATTCAGTTAAAAATAATTTCTAGTTTCCCTATTGATTCCTTTTTTGTTGACACACTGGTTATTTTAAGTGGGTTATTTGGTTCACAAATGCTTGGATATTTCATAGAAATCTTTGATAATTGATTTCTAATTTTACTCTAGTCAAAGAATAATATTCATATGAATGAAAACATATGAAATTTACTGAGACTTGTTTTATGTACCAGAATTTAGGCTACCATAGTAAATTTTCTGTGTGCAGTTACAAAGAGAATATGTATTCTACTGATATTGAATTGAATATTTTATAAATATCAATTAGGTCAAATTGGTTAATAATGCTGAGCAACTCTACCAAAAATTCTGAGTTACTGTCTGTTGTCTCTTTATTATCAAGAGACAGGTATTGGAATTTCTGTGCAGTATTGGATATCTATTTAACCTTGCAGTTCTATCAGTTTTTTATTCATGTTTTTTGAAGCGCTGTTATTAGAAGCATGTATATTTAGTATTATTATGTATTTTTCATTAATATACTACTTTATTATTATGAAATGTAATTATCCCTTATAATATTCCTTCTCAGGATTCAATATAGTCTAATATTAATATAGCCACTCCAGCTTTCTGTTAACGAGTATTAGTATAGTGTATATTCCCCAGTGTTTTTAAAACCTATTTGTGTCATTTTGTTTAAATTGTATATGTAGGCAACCTATAGTAAGGGCATATATTTTTATCTGATTTGACAATCATTGTCTTTTTAATTGACTATGTGGACTATTTATATTTTGTGTGGTTGCTGATAAAATTTCATTTAAATTCATCATCTAGCTTTCTATTTGTCCTATAGGATTTTTGTTCCCATTTCTTCTTTTCCTATTTTCTTTTTTTGATTAACTGATCATTTTTTATGACTCCATGATATCTTTTTAATTTGCTTTAAAAAACTTTATATTTGTATTATTATTTTATTGTTGTCTTTAGGGTTCATACAATAGATGGAATAGATCCTTTACTTATCAAATTCCACATAAAATGGTAATTATTCCACTTCACATGCAATTTTTGTTACGCTTTTATTACAATGTTGTTGTTGATTATAGTCCATAAATTATATTAGCTATATGTATCACCACATTATTAACACACTGTATTAGAAGAACATTCCTATATTTATATTAGTAACCAAAATCCTCCTTTAATTCCAAAATCATTGTTATAAATTCCTAATATTATCCTCCAGCTGTCCAACTAACATGAATCTTCCTAGACTACTCATTTCAACCACAATCACATCCATTAATCGAGCAGTGTTTGTTGTATACAGTATAATGTGTTATCAAGTCCAAACATTGCCACATACTTACATTTGACTTTATTAAACATTCTGCATACATCCAGCATCTTCCTCACTTTCTCATTCCACATTCCAACTCCCACCAACCTACACTTCATAGGCCAACTCCAAAAGTCTACTCATGTTATTTAGTTCCTATCAGTGAGACCATACAATATTCATCTTTTTGTGTCTGGCTTATTTCAATCAACATAATATCCTCAACTCTCTTCCTTGCTGTCATTTCTTTGCCAACTGAATTCTTCTTACAGCTGAGTAATATTCCATTGTGTGTATATGCCACATGCTGTTTAACCATTTGATGGTTTACAGACACTTAGGTTGTTTCCAACTTTTAGCAATTGTGAATAATGCTTCTATGAACATTGGTGTGCAAATATGTGTTTGCATCCTTGCTTTAATTTCTTCTGAATATATTCCTAGTAGTGGGGTTGCTGGTTCATATGGCAGTTTTATATTTATTGTTTCCTGAGAAACCACCAGATTGCCTTCCACGGAGTTTACATTTTACACTCCCACTAACAGTGAAGAAGTGTTCCTATTTTTCCACATCCTCTCCAGCACTTGAGTTTTTTGTTCTCTTAATAATGGCCTTTCTGTATGGTGTGAGATGATTTCTCATTGTAGTTTTGATCTGCATTTCCCTAATAGCTAATGGTGTTGAACATCTTTTCATGTGTCTTTTGGCATTTGTACTTTCACTTCAGAAAAATCTCCAATTTCTTGTCCATTTTTTAATGAGGTTTTTTGTCATTTTTGTCATTAAGTTGTGTGATCTCTTTTTATAACTTGGAGATCATTTCCTTTTCAGATATATGGTTTCCAAAGATTGTTTTTCCCCATTGAATAGGTTCCTTTTTACTTTTTTGACAAAGTGTTTTGAAGAACAAAGTATTTAATTTTGAGGCAGTCCCATTTATCTATTTTTTTTCTTTTGTTGCTCGTGCTTTGGGTGTGGGGTCAAAGAAACCACCACTAAGAACAAGATCTTGAAGATGTTTCTCCACATTGGGGAAGAAATTAATGTTTCACACTAATTGGGGAGTTCTGTCCATTAACATTCAGTGTTACTACTACAAAAGTGTTGCTTAGTTTGAACATTTTACTCCTTGGCTTCTCATCATATTTTACTATTGTCAGTCTTTTAATCCTTTCAATTTCTCTTACTTATATTCTTCATTTCTACACTCTTCTCCAGGGCTCTATCCCTTGTTTTTTCCTATCAGGCTGTAACACACCTGTTAATATCTTTTGTAGATTTGCTCTCTTGGTAACATAATCTCAGGTTTTGGTTTGTCTGTAAAGTTTTTAAATTCCCCTACATTTCAGAAGGATAGTTAAGCTCATAAATTATTCTTGGCTGGCAGTTTTTCTCTTTCAATACTTTAAATATATCCTACTACTGATTCTTACGTCCATGGTTTCTGAAGAGAGATGGGTATTTAGCCTTATAATGGCTCTCTTATAAATAATACGTTGCTTCTCTCTAGCTGATCTCAAAATTTTCTCTTTGGCCTTTTACAATCTGAATAGTAGATGTCTTAGAGTAGGTCTATTAAGATTTATTCTGTTTGAGCAATGTTGTCCTTCTTTAATACTGATGTTCATGTGTTTTGTAATGATTGAAATATTTTCAGTATTTCCTCAAATAGTCTTTATACTCCTTTTGCATTCTCTTCTCCTGGGACACTTATAACACATGTTTTTCTGTGTTTCATGTTATCATCCAGTTCCCTGAGACCTGTTCAATTTTTTTTGCATTCTTTTCTCTGTTTCTTGTCCTACCTTTTCACGTAAAAATGCCCTATCTTCACATTCACTCATTCATTCCTCTAACATTTGAAATCTGCTGCCATATGCCTTTAACATATTTTTAATCTCATACATTGTGTCTTTCTATCCCATAAGCTCTCTTACTTTGTTTTGCAGGCTTTCAAATTGTTCTTTATGCTCACACAATGTCACATTAATATCCTTTATCCTTTTAGTCATATTTTCCGTCAACTCCTTAAATTGATTAAGGAGGTTTGTTTTAACATCATTTGTTAATTTTCTTAAATCCTGAACTTCATCTAGATTTTTGGCTTGTTCCTTTGAGTGGGCCATATCTTCATGTTTCTTAGTGTAGATTATTATCTTTTGTTAATACCTAGGCATCTGCTTATGTTGATGATTTAACTTTGTTGATTACTTTTGCTCTCTTGCCTAGTGCTTTTATTTCACAGTTCTTCTTAGATGTTCAGTTCAATTTTTTCTAACTTTAATATTGCTTTATTTAAGTAGTCAAAACTGTGCCAGGGCTCTGCTAATGGGGACCTGACTAGCTCTATCATGCCTGGAAAGAATTGGGAAATTCCAGCCTGTGTTCCTTCACTTTCCCAGCAGGCCAGCAAATGACACTTCTCATCAAACCATTCCAAAGAGATGAATCCTTCAATTTCCACTACCTCTTCTGAATTAATTTCATTTGCTGAAGAGAAAATACAGTCAACCCTCTGCTGCACCCTCCCTCTTCCCTGGTAGGTATTTGTCCTTTCCCATCTCTGTTGGCTTCTCAGGCACAGGCTCTATGAAGGCGGTTCACCTCTGGGGTGGGGAGTTATTGGAATTCCCAACAGCAGGGCTATTAAGTCAATGTTTTCTCTTTGGCTATTCCATTTCTGCATCTCCAGTCCTTCCTAGATGATGTGTGTGGCACTTTCCTGGCCTTCAGGAGTCCACAAAGTG
Organism: Tolypeutes matacus; assembly: GCA_026826555.1. Classification (NCBI taxonomy): domain Eukaryota; kingdom Metazoa; phylum Chordata; class Mammalia; order Cingulata; family Chlamyphoridae; genus Tolypeutes; species Tolypeutes matacus. The sequence continues at coordinate 106,735 of JAKSZT010054292.1, read as the reverse complement.
GCTCCCTCAGACTACTTCTACAGCATCTCCTCTATTTTGTTTATTGTTGTTAGTGAATAGATTCTATTTAGTGCTTTTTGATAACAAAAAAATAGTATTTCTTTGGCCAGCTTAATATTTACCATTACACAATATATACATTTCTTAATTTTATAAAAGCATCCTTTATCTTCTTAAGTAAAGCTTGTAGTTTGTTGCCTATTTATGTAGAAATTTCTTGCCAGGATTTTTTCAAAGGAATTAAAGTATCTGTTGATCTTTAAAACAGATTTTTTTCATTTGTATTTTCTTTTTTTCCAAAATATTTTAAAAGATGCTTAGATCACATAAATGTTACACAAAAATTACAGGGATTCCCATGTTCCCCACCTCCCACACCTCCCACAACCTCCTGCAAAAATATCTTTCATTAGTAAGGCACGTCACCTGCAATGGATATTCACATTCTGGGGCTTTGCCACTAAGCATGGACCATAGTTCACATTGTAGACCATACTCTCTCCCACACAGTTCTTCATGTTCTATGCTGATGTAAAATGGCCTGTATCTGTCATTATACTGTCACTCAGGATAATTCCCAAGTTCCAAAAAAGCCCCTGTATTACAACTTCTTTTCCCTTTCCAGCCCCGAAAGTGTCCAGTGGCCACTGGCTCCACATCAATTGTTGTAATTTCTTCCATTGCTTGAATCACAATATGTCTACAACAAAATACCACTAAGTCAACTCTAGTCCATAGCTCTTCTCCCAATCCTGAGGCATTGGGGATGGTGATGTCCACTCCACCTCCAAGTGAGAGGGGACTTATATCCCATGGATAAGATGGATGGGATTATCCTGCCACTTTGGAGTTCTATGAGATCCTGCTGAGGTGTGCGTAAGCGTTACTTCTGGGATGACCTCCCGACTCTCTTTGAAGTCTCTTAGCCATATGAACTCATTTGTCTTTACCTATTCCCCCTTTCATTCAAGGTCTTTTTCCAGTCATATTGCCAGTTGGCACTTGGTAGTAATCCCTCATTGCCAGGGAGGCTCATTCCTTGGAGTCATGTCCCATGCTGGGTGAAGGTTATGCATTCATATGCTGAGTTTGGCTTAGAGAGAGGCCACATTTGAACAACATGGGGGCTCTCAGGTGGCAACCCTTAGGCACCTCATAGCAATAGGCTAAGTTTCAATTACAAGAGAAAAGACTAATAAGGCTAGTCATCAATGACAAGAACCGATTAGTGGACCATCCTCCTTTGCCAGACCCTCCCCCTGCACTTGGGGGACTGTTGCCACTCCCTTTAAGAATGTGGCAAATCTCTCCAGGCTGGGAATTCAGCATTCTCTCATTTATTGGGTGATTCTCCACTCACTGTGACCATGCCAAAACCCCTTGATCATTTGAACAAGTTTATATATCTTTTATGTATATTCAGGTGAACTTCCTCCCATGAAACCCCCATCCCTGACACCCCCCACCAGCGATCCATTCCGACCCCTGTTGTAACCCTCCTGTGATCCAAAATTTCCTAAAGGTGAACCCCTTATAATAGCCAAATACAATTAATAGGAAAATGCAATAATAATGTAAGTTTAAATTTAAGAGATAAAATACATGGAAACTTTAAAAAAAAACCACTAAAAATAAAATAAAATTAAAGGATTGCGATATTCAAAAAATGGGAAAAACCAAAAAAAATTTTTTTAATTTTTTTGAACATTTTTCTTTTATCACTGAATTATCGGTGTCCAGTCTGTACTGTAGCACATTCCCCCTCTCACTCCCCAATGTCTCCCAAATTTTCATTTAATTTTCAAAGAAGTTGAAATTACTCTCCAGTTCATTGTTCTCACCCAGGACAACCAACAAGGAGGTGATGACGGACAACCACAATACTAAGGAACCGAGAGAGTCTAAAGCTGCAAGCAAAGGAGTCACATCCATCAGCCCTATGGGATCGAAGCCCCCTTTCAATTAGAAATGAAATCGACATTACCATCCCAGAATCTTCAGGATTGGGGTACGAATTATGGACTAAAATAGACTTATTTTTATTCTACTATAGACTTCTTGTGATTTCAGCAATGGAAGAACTTATACATTGATGTGGAGTCAGTGGCCACTGGAGGTTCTAAGGGCAGGGAGAAGAACAAACACGTGTAATAATTTCGGGGCTTGGGAATAGTCCTGAATGACATTGCAATGATAGATACAGGCCATTATATATCTTGCCATAACCTACAGAATTGGGTGGGAGAGAGTGTAAACTTCAATGTAAACTGTAATCCATGCTTAGTGGCAATGCTTCAAAATGTGTTCATCAATTGCAATGAATGTACCACACTAATGAAGGATGTTGTTAATGTGGGAAATTGTGGGAGATGTGGGGAGCAGGGCATGTGTGACATTTATGTAATCTAAGTATATTAAAAAATCATTCTTGATACATTTAGTAAAATTAAGGTTTATAAATTATGACTTTCTTCAGTTCTAAACTTTTCAAAATAGAAATAGCACTATTGAATGCTTTTGTGTCAGGTGCTATGAAGAGCACTTTAATTGGACTGCATTAGTTAATTTTTATAACCCCAACTGAGGTGGATATGAGTATTTTATAAAGAAAATATTCAAAGCAGTTTATGTAATCTACTAACATATACATATATATAATCTTTTGTATGTGCATGGCTAATAAATGGAAGAACCAATATTGAATTCAGTTGTAGCCAACTGTGAAGCTCAATTTTTAATGAATATCCTGTGCTTTCAAGGAGAGTTGTACAACATTGAGAAATTTTTAAAAAAGCTGAACAGTGATTCACCAGAAAATCACTTAAAACCCAGATTTAAATTTAAAAATTTCATAAATTCAAAAACCATTAGAAAGTTATGTAAACCTGAGTCTGGCACAGAATATCCTCATAAGCTCTAAAAAGGAAAGGAAAGGGAAAGTTCACCACATAGAGGGCAGAAGACCCTTCTGCCATTATTATCCTTTTGCTTGTCTGTGATGTTGACTTCAAAGGTGTCTGAGAATCCCCTATTCCCCCACACCCTTTGGTGCCGTATCAATGAGAACAAGGCTCCTGAGAACATGGCCAGAGTTCCTCTGGCATCTCTGCTGTGTGTTAGAAGGTCAGTTTCTGAATCTTCAGCCACACTGTACTCCTGCCCCATCCTGCCAGGATGAATGTCACAAGGGGTGGTGAGACTACAGTCAGTGCCCTCAGCCTTCCCAGCAGCTGTGCTCAGAGCCAGGTGTGCACTGGGAAATTGGGCCCCTTCGCAGCTGCTGTGGTGTCTTGACTGACTTGGGCTGTGCTCAGTGCTGGGGGACAGGACCTTTGCCCAAGGAATGTCATTAACCTGCCTCACAAGGTAAAGGAAAACAAAATTATAGAAAAAAAAAAAAAAACAATCAAAACCCAACTAGATCCTACTTTGATCCTTGGACATAACTGTGTCCTATTTGCTATTATAAAACTTCCTTAGAACACAATTAAAGGACCCTTAGCAACTCTGTGCTCTAAGGTATAATTTTCCTACATGATTCATAGGGGAAATGGTCTCAGTGATCCTCCACATGTGTGATTACTTATATAATAAAATGCCAACATTCATGCTTAATTTAATTACTTACAGACTCAATCAAATGCCAAGAGGAATGAATAAGGAAATAAAAATATCAATTTATAATCATTAGTTCTTCTTCATAGATTACAACTAATATTGCTTTGAAAATATGTAGATGGAATATGGGGTCCTCTAACCTAATACTTAAAAACTATATTTAAGAAAATATGAGGGAATTATAATCAAATGTACAGAAAAAAGTAAATTAGACATCCAATATTTAGATTCTAGATGCATTCCTGAAAATCCTGTGCCTCAACAAAATGATTTTGTAATTAAGTTAAAGCATATTTTAAGGGAATTTTAACTTAATGTATTTTTAAATTATCTATTTGTTTGGTTGTCACTGTTAAAATGCCTACGGGCCACTTAATTCATCAATTTTGTAAATATTGATTTCCACATATTGAACATGATTATATGTGACTCTACAGCATATATTAGCTGAGTAACTTTGGGTGAATTACTTACCTCCTTGTGTTTCACATTTTGCGTCTCTGAAATTGTAAATAATTTTATCTACTATTTAAGCTGATAAGAAGATTAAATGAGTTGATAAATTCTAAACTTTTAGAATAGGGATAAGAAATGGCAAACAATAAAAGTTACTTTTTATTATTTTTATTATCATTGGTATGTTTTATTTAAAAAGAACATATTAAAGTACCAAGTTATACAGAAATGACCCTTTTCTTTTTAGAAAAAAAAACATTCTTACCTCAACTGAAAATAGTTAGGAAGTAGCTAAGGCTAAACAAATCTCTGAGAGTCTAAAGATTTTAATATCCATGTCCAAAAAAAATTGCTTTGATTTTATTCAAATTACAACACTATTAAGTTGTGGAAACCAAAAAATGTCTTGATGATGGTTCATGTCACTGACAATAATAATAATATTGATATTTATCGAGCTTCTATTGTGTGCCAGTCATAGTGCAAACGTATTTACATATATTTATACTGAAATCTTCATACCTAGCCTGTGAGGTATGCAGGGGGTTTTCATCTTTGTCTCTGTACCTGGCAATTTTAGCACCTTCAGGCTTGGAGCTACAGATACTCTGGGCCACTGCCTGGGTTGTTTCTTTTATTTCTTTCCTTTGTATACTCCTATAAGAATAAACTAAATTATCTTCATTCATAGGATTTCAAATAAGGTGAAAATCAAGAAAATCAAAACTATACATACTTTCCACTTTGGTAAATTTTTTTTCCTTGTTTTTTTTTTGTTTTTTTTTTTCTTTTCTTTAATACTCTCTTTTTATAATTTATTTCTCACCATAAGAGAAGGTTTTATGAATTAGGAAGACTAAATAGAACAATTCTCTTCCAATTTCAACTTTATCATACGATTAAACTGGTCAGTCATAAAGAATACTCAGTTCTACAAGCAGTCTACTCTATTTTCCTCTTAATTATTAAAAAATGAAGGAAAACAAACTGTCCAAAAATGAGCCAATTTTCCTTTAATCATTTATCAAATAAGTTACTTTGAAACATTTCTTAAACCCAAATAGCACTCCTTTATGCCAGGGCCAGGGCAACAGCCCTTCAGAAATCATACTTTCCTGAGAAACAAATAATATTTTGTACCTCCTATGATGAGCTAAAGACCTAGAAGGCTCTTGCGTGCCCTACTCTTCACATTGATCCCTTATGAAAGGGTTGATAAAGGGACGCATCGCACCTTGAAGCAGGGACATGGAAAGCCCCACCTGGAGCAAGTTTGACATCATATGGTACATTCCTGTGGTGACTAGAACCTGTGCTCAGATCGGCAAAGCGGGAACTCTGTGATACCCAGACCACGCTTTAAAGAAAAATTTTCTATCTTTTCTTCGCAATAAACTATACTGATTTTTTTCCCACTTTCACGAAGATACACATCTTCTAAATTTATGTTATATGACAGCTTTTGTTAAATGAACATTATCTGATTTTAAAACAAAATTATATTATACACAATGTACAAAAGTATAGAATATTTACATTAAATATGATCTCCCCTCCCAGAAATGGCAATTAAAAAACCTTTAAAAACATATTTCTTGTAAAGATAAATCAAATATTTTTATTCAATTAATATCATTGCATAGAGATTTTGTTCTCTTACCTATTCTTTTCTTCTTGACACTTTTTCTCTTTTAGTCCTATATTTTATGTATTTTACATGATGTTGTCACCACTTTCATTGTTTGGTTCGGGTGGTCTTCAGAATGAAGAAAACGCCACCTCAGTACAATCAAACTTCATTTAATCTCCTCAACATTACAGCTTGAATCTGGTCAGGGTGAGGATGGAAATGTCCCCTGGTGTTGCAGCTCAAGCCTAGCCGGAGCACAAGCCTGGCTGAGGCACCTGTGAAGTGCATGGTCAGCATCGCAGCTTGGCTTGGAGCCCGATGTTAGTCACTGTAGCTCAGCTCAGCTCGGCTTTTTCGGCTTCATGGCTAGGTACTCTCTGCTCAAGATGCCTCTGGCGGGTGTGAAGACTGAATGCATGCCCGGGGCTTCCGGTTTGCTCTTGATATAGTTTAACTGTGTCACCGCCCCTGGGAGTGGAGCCCAGGTTGCGATGCTGTTATTGAATGATCACTGGTTCTGAGCAAGGGCATCGGTTAGGATTTGAAAACCAGATTAGCATATTATGTAAATAGGGTATCCTAACTGGGTGATTCTGATTGGCTGACTACAAGAGGTGCTGATTGGCTGACTATGGGAGGTGTTGATTGACAGACTATTAATTAAAGGACTAGATTCTATTGCTTGAAAACTCTCTTACCCTGTTGGTTGACTAAGGCCCCTCTTCCTATTGGTTAGTTCAGGATCCCTCTGCCTAGGGGTTCTAGGCTCAGTTACCTGCTCCTTCCTTCACAAGAGAT
>JAKSZT010054292.1:86581-96701 GCA_026826555.1 Tolypeutes matacus | reverse complement strand
CCACAAAGTGGCTCCCTCAGACTACTTCTACAGCATCTCCTCTATTTTGTTTATTGTTGTTAGTGAATAGATTCTATTTAGTGCTTTTTGATAACAAAAAAATACTATTTCTTTGGTCAGCTTAATATTTACCATTACACAATATATACATTTCTTAATTTTATAAAAGCATCCTTTATCTTCTTAAGTAAAGCTTGTAGTTTGTTGCCTATTTATGTAGAAATTTCTTGCCAGGATTTTTTCAAAGGAATTAAAGTATCTGTTGACCTTTAAAACAGATTTTTTTCATTTGTATTTTCTTTTTTTCCAAAATATTTTAAAAGATGCTTAGATTACATAAATGTTACACAAAAACTACAGGGATTCCCATGTTCTCCACCTCCCACACCTCCCACAACCTCCTGCAAAAATATCTTTCATTAGTAAGGCACGTCACCTGCAATGGATATCCACATTCTGGGGCTTTGCCACTAAGCATGGACCATAGTTCACATTGTAGACCATACTCTCTCCCACACAGTTCTTCATGTTCTATGCTGATGTAAAATGGCCTGTATCTGTCATTATACTGTCACTCAGGATAATTCCCAAGTTCCAAAAAAGCCCCTGTATTACAACTTCTTTTCCCTTCCCTGCCCCGAAAGTGTCCAGTGGCCACTGGCTCCACATCAATTGTTGTAATTTCTTCCATTGCTTGAATCACAATATGTCTACAACAGAATACCACTAAGTCAACTCTAGTCCATAGCTCTTCTCCGAATCCTGAGGCATTGGGGATGGTGATGTCCATTCCACCTCCAAATGAGAGGGGACTTATATCCCATGGATAAGATGGATGGGATTATCCTGCCACTTTGGAGTTCTATGAGATCCTGCTGAGGTGTGCGTAAGCATTACTTCTGGGATGACCTCCCGACTCTCTTTGAAGTCTCTTAGCCATATGAACTCATTTGTCTTTACCTATTCCCCCTTTCATTCAAGGTCTTTTTCCAGTCATATTGCCAGTTGGCACTTGGTAGTAATCCCTCATTGCCAGGGAGGCTCATCCCTTGGAGTCATGTCCCATGCTGGGTGAAGGTTATGCATTCATATGCTGAGTTTGGCTTAGAGAGAGGCCACATTTGAACAACATAGGGGCTCTCAGGTGGCAACCCTTAGGCACCTCATAGCAATAGGCTAAGTTTCAATTACAAGAGAAAAGACTAATAAGGCTAGTCATCAATGACAAGAACCGATTAGTGGACCATCCTCCTTTGCTAGACCCTCCCCCTGCACTCCCTTTAAGAATGTGGCAAATCTCTCCAGGCTGGGAATTCAGCATTCTCTCATTTATTGGGTGATTCTCCACTCACTGTGACCATGCCAAAACCCCTTGATCTTTTGAACAAGTTTATATATCTTTTATGTATATTCAGGTGAACTTCCTCCCATGAAACCCCCATCCCTGACACCCCCCACCAGCGATCCATTCCCACCCCTGTTGTAACCCTCCTGTGATCCAAAATTTCCTAAAGGTAAATCCCTTATAATAGCCAAATACAATTAATAGGAAAATGCAATAATAATGTAAGTTTAAATTTAAGAGATAAAATACATGGAAACTTAAAAAAAAAAACACTAAAAATAAAATAAAATTAAAGGATTGTGATATTCAAAAAATGGGAAAAACCAAAAAAAATTTTTTTTAATTTTTTTGAACATTTTTCTTTTATCACTGAATAATCGGTGTCCAGTCTGTATTGTGGCACATTCCCCCTCTCACTCCCCAGTGTCTCCCAAATTTTCATTTAATTTTCAAAGAAGTTTGACATCACAGAAAAGTCACACACAGTATTCTAGAGACTCTCATATACCCAAACTCTGACCCCTCTCTTCACCCCATATTAAAACCTTTTTGTATGTGGATGGTAGCATTGTTATAACTATTATACAGATAATGAAACATAGCTACTAAACATTGTCAAAGGTTTACAATATATTTTACATTTTAGACTGTAAATTTAATAATTTTTAATGATATTTACCATGTCCTGTGTACATCACTGTAAGGTAATGGAAAACATTTCCCACGACCACTAAATACCCCATTTGATCTATTCTGTTCCTCCCTCCCCATCCCCCTGAGGCACATGACGCTCCCCTGTCTTGACTCATTGGATGACAAGATTCATAGTTACTTCAACAAGACGTCATGACACACTGATTGTCCTATCCTATTAGAATCCACCCTTGCTCATAAGAGACTCCCACCTGTCTGTTTTTTAGTAAATCAGTCCTCCCAAAAATGGGGGTCCATCTCCTTCCCATTCACTGTGTGGGTCTCCATCCACCAGCACAAACATTAGGACAGGATGAATGCTCACACACTTCCCAGAAGCCTACTCCAGATGTGCCCCATCCTGAATACACCCCCCCAACCAACACCCTAAACCAGTGAAACTCCCTTGTCATATTGCCATAAGAGCATTTCCACCCCTGCACTTTCAACTTCATATCCACAAATCCCGTGTTCATCTGGTCCCTCTACCATCTCTTCCCCCAGTATCCTGGGTATTCTAACCCACCCTTCCTAATCTACCCACCTGTTGGCCCTGCACCACCACCCAGTAATATCACTACCCACCTGTCCAGAAAATGGTTCTCAGTGACTGCTCATTTTCCTCAATTCCTATCAGTGAGGTCATGTACTGTTCATCCTTCACTGCCTAGATTACTTCACTCAACATAAGGTCTTCAAGATTCCTCCATGTTATTATGTGTGTTAGCAATTTATTCCTTCATACAGCTGAGTAATATTCCATTGTATGTATGTACCACATTTTGTTTATCCATTCATCTTTTGATGGGCACTGGAGTTGATTCCAATTTTTGGCATTAATGAACAATGCCACTGTGAAAATTGGTGTAAATATATCTTTTCGTGTCTTTGCTTTCAATTCTTGCTGGCAGTGGAATCGCTGTATCATACAGATGATCTATAATATAATTAAGCATTTTTAATTGTTCTCTCAGATGTTAAAATGACCTGTACAATTAATGAATAATTTGTTATTTTGCTTGGACTTTGTATAATGTTCTCCCATTTGAAGTGGTTGTTTCTTGCCTGTTAAGCAAATTGCATCCCAAAAGATAAGCTCATGTGTGTAAGATATCATTGTTTTTTTTTCAAAAATTGTTTTAAATTATGTAAAGCAAGATAAAGGTTCTTGAAGGACAACAAATCATAAAAAATATACTAACAATACTTAAATGTAATGTTATGTACTGTTGTCACTCACAGAGCTTGCTTCAAGATTTATTGGGCTCAATTTGGTTTGTTGTGGGTTACACAAAGACAACATATGGTGGAAAATATTCAAGGTAATGAAGATAGTAGGAAAGCGTTTGGATTAACACACATCTCAGATTCATTCATTAAATTATTCTATCAGTACTTTTGGAGAGTCTACTAAATGACATCCTCCTGCTGCATACTGGGGAAAATAGAGAACCATCTTTCTATATCAAGAATTTGAAATTTAGAGTAAAATATACACTAGTAAACAGATGGATGAATTGTTGTGTGTAATAATTTATCAGAAGCCTTTCCAATCCCTGCATCTAGAAGGAAGGGAAATTTCACCTGAGAACTGAAAAATAAGCAGAAAAAAATTGCTAAGTAGAGAGGTGAAGATAAAGAAGACATATTACGATCAAACTATTTACAAAATCCACTGTCATAAATGAGAAACTGAGACTAGGAAACATGGATGGAACATTGATATTGCACGAGGGAGTCACAAGATATGACACTTGTCTGGAAAAGCAGGAGCTTGTTGAGCCAAGGTTGAATTAGCTGCACTAAGGAGTTTGGAGTTTATATTAATATCAACATGGGAACAACAAGGTAAGATTTTGATGTTAGAAAGTATACTCAAGCTGGCATAAACATGAGACTGTGGTGAGGTCCAAGCTAGGATAAAAGTTAGAAGGCAGTAATCTAGAAAAGTTGTGGTAAAGGACTAAATAAATAAAAGAATATGTGGGATGGTAGAATTAGACATATTTGAGAAAAGAGATTAAATTATTAGTGGTCTTCAAGAATTAATTCATCATGGGTGGAAGGTAGAAGAATATATGAAATATGTTTTCTTGGTTTCATACCAGGAAGACTGGCTAAAAGATGATAAGATTCATCATTGATCTAGGAAATATATATGCCAAGGCATATGTATAGAGTAGAGTGGGTTTTGAATTGATGGATTCTCTTTTAAACATGAACAATTTTAGTTTCTCTGAAATAGCTAATTGTAGTCTGGGAAGCTGCTGGGTTCATATATCCAGAGCTCATAAGATAAAACTGGCCTAATGAATTAAACTTATACATTACAGGCATATACATGAAAACTGTTCTCATAACATTAGATAAGAGGTCTCAGCAAGAGTGCCCAAAGGGAGATGAGTTGGCTTATGGAAGAATTCTAAAATACATTATTTAAAGAACAAAGGAAGCAGCGCCACCAAGGGAGAATACAAGTGGACAGATGTATGGGAAAACCCAGAGATTCTGGTAACTTTGAAACCAAAATATAATGGTTTCCCGGATGAAAGGTGATTTGAATATTGTACTGTGCTACAGTAGAAGTCAAGTAGGAAGACTTAATTGAGTTTGGGGATGAGAAAGGTGTTGGTGAACTTGGTAAGAATAATTACATTGCAATGCTGAGAAAATTCATCAGAATGCAATATATATAAATGTGAGGGAAGAACTGAGTGTTAATGACTTTTCCAAGATGGTTGCTCTTAAAAGGGTGAAGAGAAACTAATGGGTAAAAGAAGTAAAGGTAGAAGAAAAGAAATTCTGGTAAGCTTTTTGCATATATCTTGTTTTTAGGTTGATGGGAAAGATGGATTAAAGAGGGAGAATATTATATGAGACAAAGAGTATGGGAACTGAAATATAAGTTTAATTATTAGATATATTGCCAAAATATTGGAAAGGATAGACGTAGAAGCAGGGAGGTTTTTGCAACTGGTGACAAGAAGTTTAAAAGTTCTCCATTTTGTTACTTTAAAGTCTCCTCTGATATTAGAATTATTGACATCTACTGAAATGCCAACTGAAGGGAGTGGTTTGGGAAAGGATGAAAAAAGTCAAAGATTCTGAAATAATAACACAGACTGGGAAACAGAAAGTTGATTCAGGAAAAAGCAAATTTGATTTTGAATATGTTAATATTTTAATTGCTCACTTTTGCATGGATGGTGTTCTTGGTAGTTTAGGTAAGATTGGTAAGAGCAAATTCCTGAAATACCAAATTTTAGTGTGTCTGGAGGGAAATATGGTAATAAGGTTTATGATATTGCCAAGGGTAATTGTAATAATAAATCATGGAATTTAAGATGTGTAGGGGAAGAATTGATTAAATAAAGTGATATAATTGATAAATAATAATTAGTGAAGCTTAATATATAGTGATATGAGTGAATAAATTAAAAGTTGCAGTGTCACAACCAAGGTATAAAAGGAAGGGGCAAAGTTGCAGTCATAAAATAACATTTTATTTTGGATATTTAGAATTTGATCAATTTCCAGATGAGACAAGGTCCAAGATGGAGTCATGGATGTGGGAAACTCAAGTGGATTGAAAGTGGAGTAACTGATAATAAGATATCATGAATCTGATAAGCTATATTATTAAATGTATGGCCTTCATGGGCATTGATAGCAAGATTGTGGAAGAGGGATAGAATTACCTCAGTGGCAAATTCTTGAGTTAATTAAAAATAATGTGACTTTTCTGTAACCTAAAACTTCTTTGAAGACTAAATGAAAAAAGTAAGACACTGGGGGAATAAATGGAAGAAAATGACACTCTACATACATGACAACAGATCTTACAAGTGATGAAAGGCAAAATGTCAAAAAAACTTTTAAAATGTTTTTTGATTATTTTTTATAATCCAATTTTTTTTTACCTTTATCTTTTTAATTTTTTAAAAATTTCTTATTTGTAAAACTATTATTATTTCATTTTCTTATTAATTTCAGTTGGCTATTTATTGGCTTCATTTTTTAAGAGGTTTTGAATCATAGAAGGGTTACAACTGTGGCAGGGAAAGATCATTTGTGTTGGGTGCCAAGGATGGGGGAAACTTGGGAAGAAGCTAACCTGGGTGTAAATTTAAGACATATAAATGTTTTCAATTATCCATGGAGCATTGTCATGGTGAGTGCAGATTCACACAATAACCAAAAGAATATCAAATTCCCATCCTGAGGAGCTCTGCCACATTCTCTAATGGAAAAGCAAGAATCCCCTTAGTATAGAGGCAATGACTAGGGAAGGAGGATGGTCCATTGATAGGCACTTGATATTGATGGCTGTGCTTATGAACCTTTACTCTTGAAATTGAAACTTAACCTAATATTATAGGGTGCCTAAGAGTTACCTCCTGAGAGCCTCCTTGTTGCTCAAATGTGGCATCTCTCTAAGCCAAAGTCAGCATATAAATGCATTAACATCCTCCCAGTGTGGGACATGACTCTCAGAGATAAGTCTCCCTGGCACTGAGGGATTGCTACCAAGCACCAACTAGCAAAGCAATGGAAAAAGACCTTGACCAAAAAGGGGAAAGGGTAAAGAGAAATGAGTTTATATGCCTAAGAGACTTCAAAGTAAGTTGGGAGGTCATTCCAGAGTTTACATTTATGCACGTCTCAGCAGGATCCCGTTGATGCCAAAGTAGATACTACCCAAAATAGTGAGGCTCTAAGCGCTCTGTTGACACCCAGACACTATATAACCTGGGCAGATAGCTCAGGACTTTGGTGCCTTGCCAGTGGACCCTACTTTGTAATTTATGCTCCCCAATATGACAGAGTTGGATTCATTTGTGGTTTCCCTACACATGGCTATTCTGTCCTTCTATTTAGTATTAGAGTTGGTAGGTGTATGTCCAAGAGACTTAAGTCTTTGGTCTGCTCATGTGCCAGCTGGGCCCTGAATATCAGTGAAGATGCAACACCTACTCTCCAGTTCATTGTTCTCACCCAGGACAACCAGCAAGGAGGTGATGACAGACAACCACAATACTAAGGAACCGAGAGAGTCTAGAGCTGCAAGCAAAGGAGTCACATCCATCAGCCCTATGGGATCAAAGCCCCCTTTCAATTAGAAATGGAATCAACATTACCATCCCAGAATCTTCAGGATTGGGGTACGAATTATGGACTAAAATAGACTTATTTTTATTCTACTATAGACTTCTTGTGATTTCAGCAATGGAAGAACTTATACATTGATGTGGAGTCAGTGGCCACTGGAGGTTCTAAGGGCAGGGAGAGGAAAAAACACGTGTAATAATTTCGGGGCTTGGGAATAGTCCTGAATGACATTGCAATGACAGATACAGGCCATTATATATCTTGCCATAACCTACAGAATTGGGTGGGAGAGAGTGTAAAGTTCAATATAAACTGTAATCCATGCTTAGTGGCAATGCTTCAAAATGTGTTCATCAATTGCAATGAATGTACCACACTAATTAAGGATGTTGTTAATGTGGGAAATTGTGGGAGATGTGGGGAGCAGGGCATGTGTGACATTTATGTAATATAAGTATATTAAAAAATCATTATTGATACATTTAGTAAAATTAAGGTTTATAAATTATGACTTTCTTCAGTTCTAAACTTTTCAAAATAGAAATAGCACTATTGAATGCTTTTGTGTCAGGTGCTATGAAGAGCACTTTAATTGGACTGCATTAGTTAATTTTTATAACCCCAACTGAGGTGGATATGAGTATTTTATAAAGAAAATATTAAAAGCAGTTTATGTAATCTACTAACATATACATATATATAATCTTTTGTATGTGCATGGCTAATAAATGGAAGAACCAATATTGAATTCAGTTGTAGCCAACTGTGAAGCTCAATTTTTAATGAATATCCTGTGCTTTCAAGGAGAGTTGTACAACATTGAGAAATTTTTTAAAAAGCTGAACAGTGATTCACCAGAAAATCACTTAAAACCCAGATTTAAATTTAAAAATTTCATAAATTCAAAAACCATTAGAAAGTTATGTAAACCTGAGTCTGGCACAGAATATACTCATAAGCTCTAAAAAGGAAAGGAAAGGGAAAGTTCACCACATAGAGGGCAGAAGACCCTTCTGCCATTATTATCCTTTTGCTTGTCTGTGATGTTGACTTCAAAGGTGTCTGAGAATCCCCTATTCCCCCACACCCTTTGGTGCCATATCAATGAGAACAAGGCTCCTGAGAACATGGCCAGAGTTCCTCTGGCATCTCTGCTGTGTGTTAGAAGGTCAGTTCCTGAATCTTCAGCCACACTGTACTCCTGCCCCATCCTGCCAGGGCGAATGTCACAAGGGGTGGTGAGACTACAGTCAGTGCCCTCAGCCTTCCCAGCAGCTGTGCTCAGAGCCAGGTGTGCACTGGGAAATTGGGCCCCTTCGCAGCTGCTGTGGTGTCTTGACTGGCTTGGGCTGTGCTCAGTGCTGGGGGACAGGACCTTTGCCCAAGGAATGTCATTAACCTGCCTCACAAGGTAAAGAAAAACAAAATTATAGAAAAAAAAAAAAAAAAAAACAATCAAAACCCAACTAGATCCTACTTTGATCCTTGGACATAACTGTGTCCTATTTGCTATTATAAAACTGCCTTAGAACACAATTAAAGGACCCTTAGCAACTCTCTGCTCTAAGGTATAATTTTCCTACATGATTCATAGGGGAAATGGTCTCAGTGATCCTCCACATGTGTGATTACTTATATAATAAAATGCCAACATTCATGCTTAATTTAATTACTTACAGACTCAATCAAATGCCAAGAGGAATGAATAAGGAAATAAAAATATCATTAGTTCTTCATAGATTACAACTAATATTGCTTTGAAAATATGTAGATGGAATATGGGGTCCTCTAACCTAATACTTAAAAACTATATTTAAGAAAATATGAGGGAATTATAATCAAATGTACAGAAAAATGTAAATTAGACATCCAATATTTAGATTCTAGATGCATTCCTGAAAATCCTGTGCCTCAACAAAATGATTTTGTAATTAAGTTAAAGCATATTTTAAGGGAATTTTAACTTAATGTATTTTTAAATTATCTATTTGTTTGGTTGTCACTGTTAAAATGCCTACAGGCCACTTAATTCATCAATTTTGTAAATATTGATTTCCACATATTAAACATGATTATATGTGACTCTACAGCATATATTAGCTGTGTAACTTTGGGTGAATTACTTACCTCCTTGTGTTTCACATTTTGCGTCTCTGAAATTGTAAATAATTTTATCTACTATTTAAGCTGATAAGAAGATTAAATGAGTTGATAAATTCTAAACTTTTAGAATAGGGATAAGAAATGGCAAACAATAATTACTTTTTATTATTTTTATTGTCATTGATATGTTTTATTTAAAAAGAACATATTAAAGTACCAAGTTATACAGAAATGACCCTTTTCTTTTTAGAAAAAAAAACATTCTTACCTCAACTGAAAATAGTTAGGAAGTAGCTAAGGCTAAACAAATCTCTGAGAGTCTAAAGATTTTAATATCCATGTCCAAAAAAAATTGCTTTGGTTTTATTCAAATTACAACACTATTAAGTTGTGGAAACCAAAAAATGTCTTGATGATGGTTCATGTCACTGACAATAATAATAATATTGATATTTATCGAGCTTCTATTGTGTGCCAGTCATAGTGCAAACGTATTTACATATATTTATACTGAAATCTTCATACCTAGCCTGTGAGGTAAGCATTATTCTTTTTACACATAACTTGAACTTTCTATATTATACAAATACTAGTAGCAAAACTCAAATTCAGGGTGAAATCTTTCTTAAATTGGTCCTATTCTTCATTAATCTCAGACTCTGTCAAAGATTCATTTTTTGTAACATTTTTTTTCAACCTCTTGATTCTATCTATATCCAGATACAAAAGCATCATACTCCAAAGAAGAGATGAAATTATGTATTTTTAAAAAATAAACTGGAAATAAAATGAATAAAGTTGATTTTGAGGTTTTGACTGAGTGACTGGCATTTCAGTAGAATCAACCTCCTAGAGCAATTCCTAGAGAAA